>JBBPMG010000058.1:0-28223 GCA_038090195.1 Boletellus deceptivus
TGGCGACGGGAGCTGTCGTCGCTGTCGTCGTGGGGGCGGGCGCGGAGGTCGAGGACGTCATGGTCGGCCAAGGGGGGCGGGGAGGGGAGGCGGAGGCGGGCGGCGGGGGTGGACGGACGGGCGAGCCGGGGTCGCGGGGGGGGCTTTGGGGGATCGAGGTCGCGATCGAAGGAGGGCGAGCGGAGGAGCTTGCGGATCTGCTTCGAGGCGGGCTCGGAGTCGCCAAAGACGTAGTTTGCGGCCGGGCGGGGTGCTAGAGGGGGTGAGCGCGGGGCGGGGCGCACGCGGGGGACGTACCGGCTGCGGCGTGGAGGGAGGGGTCCGTGAGGGAGCCTCTGCGGTGCTGCTGGAGGTAGTCGAGCGGCGGGAGCGAGATGGGCGGGTGCGGCTTGGGCTGGCTGGCCGGCATGGGGAGGGGGTCTGGCAGAGAGACGAGGAGGACACGGTTATTACGCTGCAGCTCCGACTCGCACGTGGCCGCCCGGTTTGGTTACATGACTACCCAATCCGGCTCGCCCTCACCTCCGCGCGCGGGCCCTCGCCAAGCCCCACCGCGCGCACGTAGCGCGTGCTGTTCCGCGTGCACCGCCCCGTCGCCCCCGCCCGCCGCTCGTGCTCGTCGTCCACCGCGACCATGTGCCGCACCCACGGCAGGTAGTCCTCGTGCACCCCCCCGCTCCCCCGCCCCACCACCCCCGCCAGCGCGGCCCCCATCCGCCGCCGGTACGCCACGCGGCCCTCCTCGCCCGTTAGCCTCGCCGCGGGGCTGATCGACGCCGGACCCGTGCCCGCCGCGTGCAGACCACGTGACTGCCCGACCACCGCCCCCGCAATCCGTCCGTCCTCCCCCGCCGCCGCCCCCGCCCGTGCACACAGCTCCGCGTCGGCGTGCGACATCGCCTCGCTCGCTCGCCGCATGGCTTCCCACATCCCCGGCATGGCCCCCCTGCATCCAGCGGAAATTGCCCCTGCTGATCGCCGAACGTGTCCTCCAGCCACGTCCCCTTGCGGCTTCTCTGATGCCGATCCCTGCCTCGCCCCCGCGCAGACCATCTGCAGCTGCGTGATGGACCGCCGCAGATCTGGCTCGGCTCGCGCATCCCCCACGTCCTCGCCATCTACCCACCGCGTGCCTTCATACAGTCCCACCAGGTCTTCGTGCGGAACCAGGCAGCCCTCGGCCACGGTGACGCATTGGAGAAAGGTGGCCGCCACCGGCGACGGACAGGGCTCGAAAACGAGGATCTTTTGCAGCGCCAGCTCCCCAACCGGAACGGAACCTGCATCTGCACACGCCTCGTCGATGCCCCACCCAGCTCACAACAACGACGCGCTCACCGTTGCATGTCATCACCACCGGCCGCCGGCAGCCCCCGATAAACTCGACCACCGCCGGCCAGAAGCCTCCATCCTCCCCGAACACGACGTCCACCTCCTCCAGCAGCACCAGCGACTGCCCAACGAGCGCTCTCTCGCTCCCCCCGATGCCCGTCTCGCCTGACCGGCCCAGCGCACCGTCCCCCTCGCCCCCTTGCTCGACCTCGATGGGCTCGTCTTCAGTCCCTCCCTCCGGTCCCCCCCCGCTGGCCGTCTTGTCCCTCGCCAGATAGCCCTCCAGCCCCGCCGCTCCCCTCGTGGCAGCCCGCCTGCGCACGATATGGTTCCTGCCCACATCTCCCACAAGATGCGCCAAGTTGGCCCCATTCCGCCGACCAATGCCCGGATACACCTCAAAAACTTCCCATCCCAGCTCTTCCGCACACGCGTACACCGCAGCAGTCTTCCCACAGCCAGGTGGTCCGGTTATCAGCAGCGCGTTCGTCAGCCCCTCAGCAAACAGAGTCTGACCACGGTCCTGCAAGCGTGGCACCCCGTGTCCGGCTGCCGCAACAGGGGCATCCAATGCTCCACCATGCCCCTCCTCCGTGTCCGTCGTGCCACGTCCATGGAGCCGAGCAAGCGTGCGTTGACAAAACGTGGCCTCGTCCTCCGAATCCTCCACACCGTCGTCCGCTTCCTGCTCGTCCTCATCGCTAAAGACCACAAAGTCGTCCAGCTCATCGTCCGAATACACCCTCCGCTTCTTGTTCCCCCGCTTTCTTGCCACGGCCCGAATAACGCGAGGCCGCTTCAGCCCTCGTTTTGAAGTACGCCTTGCCCTGTGTCCCCGACCCGTGCCACGTTCCTCCGGTTGGCCATCCTGCAAACGTAACTCCAGTGCACACAGCCAGTCTCGTAGGTAGAGCGCGTGGTGTTCGTTGCCTAGCACCTCATTCGCCCGTCTGGGACGAAAGCGACGGGTCCACGTCTCGGCATGGCGTGATGGCATTCTTTCTTGATAACCACATATTTGTGCAAATACGGGATGGGACCCTCCGTAATCGCGACCAGCAGCTCCGAGATATTCTTGGCACTGTTCGGGCGTCCAAGAGCGACAGACACGGACCAAAGGGGTTGACGGGACATCGTCTGGCTCCCGCCAGCGCGCGAGACAGTCCAGCGTGCGTTCGTCTGACGGGCGGAGGCTTGAGACCACACGGCGCTTGAGCGGGGCATGACCGAACGTGTAAGAATGTTGCGGTCCTCGGACATGTTGCGAATGTGAGCTGGGAAAAGGCACAACATCTGCCGATGCCAAGGTCCGTCTGCTCGACTCTTTTGCCTTGTTTGCTGTGTGCGGACGCGCGCCCTCGCATATCCCGGCCAGCGTCAGGCTCGCGTCGTCCTCATCACGGCGGACGTCACGAGCGATGGGGGAGGGTGAAAGAGCACGCAAAGTCGCATGGCTCATTTCCGGACGAGTGACCTGTTGGGCAGATGGCGGTCCTGTCGACAACTCCACGTCGGAGCCAGTAATGTCTATAACGTCGCTATAATCCACGCTCGTCGCTGTATCCTGTGATGTCTCCTGCATGGAAGAGACCTGTGGTTCATCTGCGTACCGCGACAATGTTTGGGGCTGACGCGTATCTCAGCGGCTCACGCACCTTGCGACTCTGCAAGGTCAGGGGAAAGTGGGGCCGCATCGTGTGCTTTCTTGACAGAGTCAGTGTTGGTGTCTGTCTTCGAAAAGTGATCGTTCAACGTCGTCTGGACTGCTGTCTGAACCAAGTGGTAGTGGTGAGTTACATGACACGAAAGCACGCGGAAATCGTACCCGTCGTGCTACGTGTCGACCGTTGGTTGCTCTCGTTCTCCGCTTTTCTGGCATGGTCATGCCGGTTGGTCGTGGCTGAGTGGTAGTTGTAGGCAGCACGCGTCGCGTGACGTGGTCACATGCGGGAGACTTGAGCTCAAGTAGCCAATGTCGGACGAGCAGGACACGGAACGACGTCCTCGCATCAGCAAGGCGTTGTTGAGATGGATATCCAGAGAGTATTTCGGTGAGCTACCAGCTCGGGTCGAGCTCCACTCACAGACGTCAGACATGAATGGCTCGTCGTACCGCATCCTCGATCGCCCACCGTCGCCCCTGGAGTTCGCTCGACTCGTTCACTTATCGAGGCCGGCGGTCATCAAAGGTGACAGACACACTCTGGCCCGGTTGCGTCTTGACCGTGCTGCTTCCCCAGGGATGGCGTTCCCAGCATTGAGAACGTGGACAGATGACTATCTCGTCCAAAAGATGGGGGACCGGTCTGTCTCGGTCGCGATGACTCCCAACGGGTATGACCCAGTCGCTCGCGATCTTCGAGGGCGTGGTTGAACGGCAGCAAGTCGAGCAGATGCAGTCGCCCGCGCCCCGGACGGAAAACTATACTTTTCCGAACCCTTTGTAGACTCGATGTCCGTCCACGATCTTCTCGAAAAGCTGCGCTCAGGTGACTGCTGCCTCCCTTGTGCTCTGGTTGACACGATCCGACGGTGGGCACGTCAGACGGGAAACACGTCCATTATCTGCAATCGCAAAACGGAAATTTATATTCAAGAGACTTTTTCTCCGGCGGACAGGACACGTCAGAGTTTGAGCCTCTACGAGCCGACGTTCCACCTGAAGTCAGCTTCGCTCGTGATGCACTCGGTTCGCCGTTGGCTCGTGTCCGCGTCCCCACACATCCTGATCAGCCGAACCAGACCGGACCCCCGACGCAGTCAACCTGTGGATCGGAGGCAGCGACAGCGTCACGAGCATACATAGTGGTACGATACGACGGTCTTCTGGTCCGCATGGCCTGATCACGAGTGCGCAGACCCGTACGAAAACATATACACCGTCGTCTGTGGTGCGAAACACTTCACACTGCTACCCCCAAGCGAAGGGTGGTGTTTGGAAGGTTCGTACGAGGCCTACTTCCGTCCTCGCCGTGCTGCTCACCAAAGCGAGGCAGAGAGGTTGTACCCGCATGCTGCGTATAGCCGTGATGGTGCGACCGGGGAGCTCTACCTCGTTCCATCTCGGAACGGCGCATCCGTACGATGGTCTTCCGTGTCAGACCCGGACCTTTCAGACGCACTGCCGCCCGAAGCTCACCCGATACACATCACACTGACTGCGGGGGACACGCTGTATCTCCCCGTTGGGTGGTGGCACTTTGTCAGACAGTCGGGCGATGTTACTGTTGCATTGAACTGGTGGTATGACGCGGAGCTCCAAGGTAGCTATTGGGTATGGTTGAATATGCTCCGGGCAGACGACGGAGTGTTAGCACCTTGTGCAGACTAGAGAAGAGTTGTCCACACTCTCGTCCACGAGTTCGTTCAGCAGGAGCGAGGGCCTTCCGGCCTGGCACACTGGAGGCATACCCACAAGGAGCCTGTAACAAATGCCAGTGAACGCGGTGACGTGCGCGCGGTATGATACCCGTCCTGGAGTGTGCGATGGTTTGGCCGGTGGACACGCAACGACACGCGCCAAGCACGCCTCGCAACGAGCGGAGGGCGTCGATGCGCGCGCAATAGCCAGTGAGTGCGAGCTCACTGGAGACGGGTGGTATCCTGTCGGTCAAAAGGCCTGGGGCACACGAATAGCAGTCGGCGCGGGTGCACGATGAGCAAAGAGGAGGCGCGAGTGCACCGCCACCCGACGCACGCCTGCACGTGCCGCGACAGCCTAGGACGCCCATCCCGGTGCGATATGGGCAAGGACAAGGACAAGAGCGAGAAGAAGGAGAAAAAGAGAAAGTCGGAAGAGACAACGATCGCACCGGTCGACATCGAGGTTGCATCCTCGGTGGGTCCCCCAGCCATCGCGTGCGCCGGTGATCTTACACAGCTCCAGCCAAGGAAGAAACCAAAAAAAGACAAGGAGGAGGTTGTCATTCCTCTCGAGGACCTCTCTCCCATCGCGCGACCGCTTGCGCAGAAGAAGCTTGTGAAAAAGCTGCACAAGACGATCAAGAAAGGTGGGCTCTCGACTTGCCGACTCCGTGCGCAATGTGTCGTGACGCTGTTGCATGTGTCGTTAGCCTCCAAGGCCAGGCAGGTCAAACGCGGTGTCAAGGAAGTCGTAAAGGGTATTCGCAAAGGCGAGAGAGGGCAAGTGATCTCTACACCGTCGCTTAGGACGCTCGTGCCATCTCATTGCCAGGTTGCTTGTTCTCGCTGCCGACATAAATCCGATCGACATCATATCCCATCTCCCCGTGCTCTCCGAGGAGGCACAGGTACCCTACGTATTCGTGGCATCCAAGGAAGAGCTCGGGCACGCCAGCTCTACAAAACGACCGACGAGTTGTGTCATGATATGTCCAGACCTGAAGCACAAGAAAAAGGACGATGAGGACGGCGGTGAGGACTACCGGGAGCTGTACGAGGAATGTCGTCGGGACGTAGAAAAGCTTGATGCCAGTGTCGTTTTCTGAGGACGGATGTGCGTGGGTAGCCAAACGTCGGTGTACTTAAGGATCTTTGACGTTTGTTTTATTTGCTTGCTTGCTCTCTCGCACATCTCTTCCTACCTCTGGTCATTTACTCCCACCCATGCCCGCCAAGTCTGCCTCTGCCAACGGAAGGGCTCCCAAGCCGACTCCGACAAACACTGTTCCCCCATCACCGGTCTCGAAGTCAATAGAGACCGACCTTGCGGCCACAAACGGCTCGGGAAAACCTGACAAGGCTGTCTTCGACGCGGAGCAGGAGAGCCTCAGGTCCGAGATCGACGCCCTGCAGGCCAAACTCGTGCGTGGTCTCTCCGCCGTCACCGCTGCAAGCGGCCCACCGTGCCTCCACAGGACGCCGTCCGAGACAAAATCACGTCGGCCAGCAAGCCTCCCGGTAACGACAGGCGGAATGCTCTCCATGCGGAACTAGACGACATACGTGAGCAGCAGTCATCTTACAAGGCTTCCAGGGACCAGGTCTTCGATCAGCTCAAGGCTTTGCAAGATGGCATACAAAAAAAGGCACGTTGGACGTGTGTCGCCTCCCTGAGCATCGGATTGATACGAACAGTGCCTCAGACGAAGGACCTGCAAGCTACTCGGAGCAAGACATCTTTCCGGACCGTTGCCGAGGTCGATGCTCACATCAAGTACGCCCCTCCTGCGCTCGCTGTTCTACTGACGTTCGCTCACCTTCTCCCCCAGAAACTTGGAAAAGCAAGTAGAATCCGGCAGCATGAAGCTTGCTGACGAGAAGCGTGCTCTTCAAGAGATCTCACAGTCCAGACGTACTCGAAAGACCGTAGAAGGCTTTCAGGCCGCTCAGGATGCAATTGATGCTGACCGAAGCGCTGCTGGCGAGCTTCGTCAGCAACTGGACGATCCGGAGTCCAAAGCCATTTCCGATCGCTATGACAAGATCAAGGCGGAGTTGGATGAGCTCAAGAAAGAGTCAGACGAAGCATACGCCGGTCGTGCAAAGCTCTTCGAGGAGCGAGACAGCCTGCAAGCTCAAATATCCGCCCTTTTTAACCAGAAGAGAGCCTCTGTGCAGCAGTTTCGGGAAGCAACTGACCGCTACTGGGCCAAGGTTAATGAGAACCGTGCCCGTCGTGCCGAGAGAGCTCGAGCACAGCGCGCCGCTGAAGAAACTCAGAAGAGGCTGGAACAGGTGCAACGGTTACGAGACGAGGCATCCCTGCCAGCATACCAAGCAGAAATCGAGGATTGTCAAACGCTAATCGATGGTCTTTCAGGGAAGAGCTCTGAGACACCCGTGCCCTCCTCTTCGTTGCCTGAGAAAGGTGACGTAGCCGGCGTCCCAAAGCTCGAGCTGAGGCAGGTAGAGGCTTCCACTGATGGTCTCGTGGTATGCAGGAAGAAGGGGGAGGATAAGGAGGCATACTTTGTGGGGAAGGGAAAACGGGGGAAGAAGGACAAGACGCCCAGGGCGACACATAAAACGGATGACACCCTCAAGAATCTTCCCATTGGCACTATAAATGCGCTGTCCAAGCTCGCGATCCTTCTCCCTACTGCTGCGAGCGATATTCCACGCGTTGTCGAGGAGTTGAAAACAAAGAAGGCATGGTACAAGGCTAATCAGGCGCAAGCGACGGCCGACAACGTTGCCAAAGCAGAGGCGCAGATACAGCGTCTCACGAATGCGACCAAGCTAACGTCCCAGGTTGAGGATCCCCGAGCGTCGGTCGACTTGAATGGGGATACAGATGCCGCACCTCCAGAAGTTCCAGTGGAGAACAGCACGGTCGATGAGGCGTCATGGTAACAAGCAAAGCCCTGCCATAGACTCATACCATAGCACCGTCCGTATACTATTCAATGTCAGTGTCGCTTATGTCAGCAAACGCAGCAAGGGAATGCTAGTATTATTCAGGTCGCGGCCTATACAATAGTGAGCACAACTTTTTGAAGAGCTAACGGCGATACAAATACGGAGCAAGGTAGGAATAAATGACGGGTCGAGAAACGTGGTTATATACTTGCTGGCTATATTATCAAGTTCCGCACAACCGAGCAAACGACGAAAAATATGGTTGCAATGTTGCTCTTTCAGGATGCAGCCTCTGCTTTGACCACTTCAGTTTCGCGTTCTGATTCGCTAGCATTAGCAGGCAAACTTAGATCCTGAGTCGAAAATGTTGTGACGTCGAACGTATTCGTTGTCGCGTACTCGGAGAACGCAAGGCCAGCTTGATGGACCGAAGGTATCGAATCCTCAGGGGTAACTGAAGTATCCATGTAGTTAAGTCCCCCGTATGCATCTGAATTAAAACCGGAAGCTGAGGCGTCCAGCGCGCCAGTTGGGAACGATTCCTGTTGCAGTGCGGCCAACATGCTGGAGGTTGTCGGTGTGTGGTTTATGGCATGTTGTGGGCGAGCCTCGGAGGGGGTGAAACTCTCTTGTCCACTCATGGGTGAGAGAGAGAAGAACTGTTGTTGCATTACCGGCTCGACAGAAGCAGCCACGGAATTAGTGGACAATGCAACGTTCCGCAGGACGTTGACTGCAATCCAGTCACTATCCGATCGTGAGCAATACATCGCGGATGAAAGAAGGGGAGGTGCGACACATACTCCAGGAATAGTTTCATTATCTGGAAGGCACCAAATGCAGGATCACTCCTGATTGTCTGCCACAAAATGTTGAGGGCCACATGGAACAATGTGCTCATAAAACCTCACCAGATCCCTCATCACTTGACTCGTCACATACCCCCAGCGGATGAGTACGCTACGAGGACTCATCGTGCCTCTGTCATCGCTAGTTCCAATGCGCTGCTCCATGAGTCTCTCTGTGCACTTGTCGGCCCAAGCCATCACTTCTCTGACAGGCTCGTTGCTCTTCGCGAGACCATCCATCATAGTAACAAATTCCACCTCGAGAAGCTGCACCAGATCTTCGTGCCGGCAGTTACAAACCAAGGCTGATTGGTTGCGAACAGATTCGAAGTCTACTTTTTGCCAAGATCGGCGCATCTCGGTGAGCTGTTTTTGATTGGTGAGAACCGTGTTCAACGCTTGAGTGACTTGGTAAATATCCACGAATCGCACTACATCAAGAATACGTCAAACGAACAATGCCTGGCGGTTGCGTGCGACTGAAAACGTACAGACTAGATGCCCGAAGCGTGCTCCCAGCTCAACTTTGGGCTCGACAAACGTGGTCCCGTATCCTTCGAGGGCGAGAAGGAGAATTTTCTCCATCTGACTGGCAAGTTGGCGCAGGCTGTTTAGAGAAGTCGTGGGAAGAGGAGAAAGCATTTGGGACCTGAGGCATTCGAGTATTTCCTGTTCGCGATTGAGCGACAGTGGGAACGCGGCACGATATCAACGACTTACATCGTACACAATCGCATCGGCCTTGGCCATCAGACCCGCGATCGCGGGTGCATGAACAACCTCACGATGGGCGCCCGTCAGAGAGGACCAGAACCCTCTAAGATGCATTTCGAACTGGTCGAATCGGAAAGCTCGAGCACTCTCCAGGACCGCATCCAAGTGGTCCTGGAACCAACCCCATACTTCTCTCCCAGCGATGCACTGGGCGGAAGCAGAACTAGCGCCGATGGCTTCTTCGATAGAGGGGAAATGAGGCATATGGTGGACCGAGAGATGCTGCGGTGGCTGGACATATTGACCATCGGTGTTGGGTCCGAGGGTTAACGTGGGCTGCTGGGCAATGCTCGGGTCCGGTTGACTGGCGTGTCTACGGATGGGAGTATGACTGGGATAAGAGTTACTCCTGACTACGACCTGGGCTTGTGATAACAGGCTGCCCGCGGTTGGTGTCTTGTCGCTGATATCTTCGAACGCAACGTTGGCTTTGAGGTCCCCCGAAAGGACGAGAGAATTGCGCTTGGAAGCGCTGGAACCTTCAGAGTCTTCGTCCTCGTCCTCGTCTGAACGCTCCTCGCCCTTGTTTAGGGTTTCTCCCGCCTCCTGCGCGGCACGAGCAGCGTTGATGGAGGACTGGCCAGCGTTATTGTTTGACTTGCGGATGTAATCTTGCAAGAACTCGGCTTCCGCCGAAGTCGCGGGACGGATCCCGCAATCTAGAAAAAAAAAAAGACAACCAATAAAAATCTCGATCGTCAGCTGATAATAGGGATGTAAGACACGGACAGTGGTATTTGCTATTACCGCGAACACCGAGACGCCTTGTTTTGATGGTGGGGAAACATAGCCGGATGGCCTTGCCAAGCGTGGCGGTATTAATATGCGGGATTTGGTACTGGTCGCAAACCCTGCGGTATGAAAAGTAAAGGCCCTGGCGCGGTACGTTGCCATCTGGGTAAGGTGCGTAGTTGGCAGTCAGCCTGAAGAGTGAAGGAGGGGAGGCGTGAGAATGGGAAGGGGGAAGGAAAGGAAAGGGACGGACCAAGCCTGGACAAAGATCTGCTTGGCTCTGTCGGAAGCGCTGGTTGTGGTCGCGACCCGCACGTTGGCGGCTAATTTCTGGAGGGCGTGATCAGGGCTGATGGAGGCCCTGCCGAAGACGGCGGGAGAGTGTCTAGGTTCCTGATGATTAGTGGGCATCGGCTGCCCATACATGGTAGAATAGTCGGGGGCTGATCCGAGAAACATGGTGAGATCGTCCGTTTCGCTGGAGGAGGAATGGACGCTCTCAGTGTCGCGGGGGTAGGGAGAAGCGGCAGCACGGGCTCTGAGATGAGACTGACGAATATGGCCCTTGAGTGCGGGATTAGTCAAGTTTGCGTTAGGAGGGGACTGGCAGGGGGACATGTCGGCGGACGGGAGGGAGTAGATGGAGGAGTGGCGTGGCTGATCGGAGGGGAGGTAGGCGGTGGAGAGACGATACGGATCGTCAGCGAGAGGGGATACGCCGGGAGGCATGCGAGGGACGAAGTCCTGGGACGAATGAGGGCGGGAGTGAGGCGAGTGGGCGGAGGAGGAGGAGATCGAGTTTGAACGGGAATGAGGGTGGCTGAGTGGTAAGAAATCAAAGGGGACGTTTGAAGAGACTGACTGAAGATTTACGGCAGCCATATGAGGGGGAAGAAAGAGGGTGTTGAGCTGGGGACGGGGCCAACGCAGCTAAGAGGCGGACCAGCCGGTGGAAGGGGGAAGAAAGGAAAACAGAGGGAAGTAGCAGGAGGGGGGGCAGGACTACGCCGTAGACCAAGGCGAAGGAAGAAGACGAGGACAAGAGCGCGTGGGGAGGAGACAACGAGTAGCAGCTGTGACGAGATCGCGAGCGGACTAGAGCACGGTCGGTCGTGGTCAAGGCAACCCCGTACATATCTTTTTTTTTTTCTTTTCTTTTCTTTCCCGATTCCATTTTATTTTATTTTATTTTTTGGGTTTTGTACCTGCCCCCTTCCCACACACCTTTTCCCGCCGTGTGCGCCGATGGGCGCGTGCATCGCCCTCCTGGCCGACGGCGGTGTGCTTCCTCGACGGCGCCGGCGATGCCCGGCTAGGTTGCCACCGCTCGGCCACGACCCGCGCTTCTGCCGATGCGGCGCCACGGCCAGTCATCGCGCCGGCCGATCCGCGTTTCAACCAGCGTCTTCCCGGCCGAGCAGACGCCGTTTTCATTGCTTGTCTCCGCCGACGCATGATATCACTCGGCGGCATCACCGTGGAACGACTGTAGCGGGGGCCGGATGCTGCCATCCGGTGATGGAGGGCCTCGAAAGCCGTGCACGATATCATATCATGAGACCGCTGCAGACCACAGAGTGCATGCGGGACGTTGCAAACACGTCTTGGCCCGCTCAGACGACACTGGCATCCTGCCAGTCGGACTGAACATAGCCAGATTAGACCTCTTCAAGCACACGTGCCTCGTGCCTGAAATCGTCCACACAGCACTGCTGCGCGACACGGAAAGCTCCGCTCATAAGGACCATGTCGAGGTTAAGTTGGCCACAGGACTCGCGTTTGCTGTGCAAGAAACCCCGAAATCAATCAGTAGTCTACTGCGCTGATGACCGGCCGTCCGAGTTTCCACCCGAAAGCCGTTCTCCGAGATTCGTCCGCATCTCGCTCGGGTCTGCACCGTCTTCTTTCCGCGTGCGCTCAAGGCATCAAACACTCCTTCCCTTTGCTGTCTGAAACATGGCAAAGACCTTAAAGGACCACCGACTTGCCTCTGAGCGGACATCGTGCTTCGTCGACACCCGTCTCCTCACCTTGTCATCATATCCCGGGCCCAGGATTTCCTCTCTAGCATGTCCACTAGCATCTAGTAAACGAGCCACTGGTGACCAATGCGCACCTTGATCCCCACCACATGGTTGGTTCACACCATCGCCGCGTGACATCGGGGAAGAAATCGGGGAGGAAAGAGCGCATGTTTCGCGTGCGAGTCGGGTTCGCAACGTGGCACTGGTGATCAGCTTGTCGTCTCGGACTGGAAAGTTCATCTGTCACATCCCAGGGCCCTGGGGTTTATCGTCCGAGCATATTGAGACCTGACTGTGTATTCCGTGATTTACTAGCTGGAAGCGACATCCGGCTCGGCCCTTCAGCGCGAAGTAGGTTGCTCACTCCAGGGGACGACTAAATAGTTGTCGGGCTTCTTCAGCAAGAGTAATGATTAGCACTAGCCAATTCCACGCACTGCGGGAGCCCAGTACCATATAAACCCAAATTTGTCATCCTAGTAGGGATAATCCATTGCGGGACAAAGCGAAGTAACGCTACACGGACTATACATGCATGAGGATGACTCGCTATTCATTTTCCTCCAAGTCAGAATCACCAAACAGACAAGGACCGGCAAACAGCATGTCAACATCTGGATCGAGTATGGCTGTTCCAACGACAGGAGCAAGGGGAGACAAAGAGTCGTTCAGAACGCGGCGAACAACCGGGATAGGGCCCTCCTGCAGCCTGTGAAGGTGGGTACAAGGATTAATCTTACCCCGAGTAGCTGGAACGGGTCTTGCATCGAATAGTGACTGAGCAAAGTTGTCGGTGCATAGCGAACAGCAAACATCAACTGCCGTGTTGTCGAATGCGCTTGGTACTTCCAACGCCAATCTCCGGGATAAAGCAGAATCTGTACCGCGTACGTCCCGAATATCATCGTTCGTGGGGTTATCATCGGTCCTCGTTTCGAAGAGGGCGCCATCAGAAGGACGTGCACCACAATCATCTGGTCCCCCAAATGAAACATAGCCCACGCCTTCCCTGTCCTTTGTGAAACAGACCGCAGCTGGTTGTACCGCGGGTGGTTTGGGAGGTTTGAGGTTCAAGATTCTACCGACTGTTTCCCACGGGTGGGGGTCCGACAAGAAATCAACCGAAATTCCGCCCAGGACGTCACCTTCTTGACTTGTCATGGCCTCCGTAGCATCCCCTCCATGCCCAGACAAAACTGAATCCCTAAAGTCGCCGTTTGTAATAGACGAGAAAGTAAGATTATCGCAGCGTGATGTGTGGGGCTGCTCGACCACATGTTCCTCTTCATCCAAGTTAGTGACTGAAGGGGTTGTCGATTGTACTTCGTCTACACCAGCAGAACCATCACGGATAGAAAGATCCTGCGACAACTGACGAAAAATTGGCCACGAAACAGAACGTGACCTCGACATGTCCATACAACCGTCGTCCTCTCCGCGCGGGCCGTCTAGATGTCCAAACCGAAGAGGAGCCACAGGCGAAGTGTCAAGGTCAAATATCGAACCACTTGATGATTGCGGACTGAAAGGAAAAGGTGATGATCGAGGAAGTAAGTAGACGGAGTCCACAGATGTATTGAGTCCATTAGGTCCACTGTCATCTGTGCGAAAGAGCGGGTTGATCTCTGTATATCTCCAATCGTCGACGGTATTCGGAGATGCCCCACTGCGCAAGCTGGGAGGCAAATCGGATGGTGGACGAACAGCGTCCTCTGAGGGCCAGTACCTCGGATTTGAGTTAGGTACATTAAGGCCCGTCCGTTCGTGCTCCTGACTTTCAGAGCACGTCATCAGGGGATCAAAGGTGTGTTTGCGTGCCGTTTCCGAACGCTGAGTACCTAGGTCCTGAAAATCAACGCATAAGTGTTAGCACAAGTAAGAACCTTTCGGCGATTATACTTTGAGGGCGAGATAAGCTTGTGATGATCGCCCAACTACCACAGGGGTTTGCATGCAATCCGCAGGTAGGCTTCCCCCAATCATTGGGGTATCGATCCCGACGAGGGTCGGTTGTTTAAGGATGCGGTCAATGGCAGTCCGCATGGACATGTCTTTCAGTAACCATATCAATGCATGGAAGGCGAGTGGGAAACCACACACACGATCCAGAGTATCAAGTGCACAGAGAACCTCAGACCGTCTACTGCGCTGCGCCGTGTTGCTCGATGAGCACGACAAGTGTGATCGATCCCCGCTGGCGACCTTTCTTGGAGAAGCAGCGCCTGAGTCCAAGCTAGCATCACGGCGCGCATGCGCGAGTGCGAACTCTGGTATAAATGAAGACACCGAGGTGCGGTGTTTTTTCCCCACACATAGAGCGGAAACTACACGCTGCCTTCCAAAGTGACGTCTTTGCATACGCCCTACGACGTCCCTTGACTTTGTACGCGCGGTGTTTCTGGAAATGTTTCATGCGGGATAGTAGCAATATCTAGAAGAAGAACCATACCTCTTTCCGCCCATGTAGTTCGCTCCAGCCATTCTGCCAAGTGGGCTTGGGCTCCAAAATGTCCAATACAAAGAGCAGCACTTCAAGATAATAAAATGGGATGGCTCAGAAACTCTACTAGCACCACGTGGCACACGCCACAGCCACTCAGCACTACTTGACGCCGTGGTAGTACCACGAAATACTACGACACGCAGTCATTCAGGCCCATGGTATTCTTCAGTCTATATTCTGCCCAAACCGTGCCTCATCGCGATTTGTCTAGACGCTAACAGGGAGCTATGAACCTCTTTCGTCAGGCAGTGAGGAGGAACACGTCGACACGGAGGCAAACTCGGCATTCGAGTCCCTGTTGGAACGGCGACGTGGAGCTGTGCTTAAAACCCCTCATGGCGGTTCCTTATCCATCCATGCCGACGGAGACTCATACTCATACGCCTACGGACCGCGTGGGCTCACTGGTCTTCTACGCAATCGCTACGCAGCTGGTTGTGCACTATTTGCTTCCATCGGCGGGTTATCTTTCGGGTATGATCAGGGTGTCATTGCCAATGTTCTTGTTATGAGAGACTTTCTGGCTCGGTGGCCAGTAGGACCTTGGGAAAGGGGGTTAATGAGTATGCCCTTTCTCGCGCTCTAGAGCACAATTTTCTTACAAATTTGTGATCGCTGCAGCTGCGGCCCTGGAGCTCGGTGCTCTTTTTGGTGCTTTAACATCTGGTGTCCTTGCAGACAAATATTCTAGGCGACATTCTATATTTCTAGCTTCTGGTGAGCCTGGCATTGGTTTTGTTCTTTTCACTTACCCAATAGGTGTCTGGAGCTGTATTCTGTATCGGTTCTGGGTTGCAAGCGGGCTCTCGCGATCTCAACGAACTGATTATCGGAAGGGCTGTCGGCGGGTTTGGTGTTGGAGCACTAAGGTAGCATCTCAGGCTTTCCTAGGCTACAAATGCTAACTCCGATAAGTATGTTGTCCCCGCTTTACATGGCTGAGATTAGCCCTCCCGAACTCCGAGGATCCCTTTTGGCTATCGAACAGCTCGCTATTGTTCTCGGAGTCGTCCTTGGATTCTGGATCGGATTCTTTACTCGTAATGGTGGGCATGGTGTACAGTGTCTGACTTCAACTGATTCAGCTTCTTTGAAACACAGTTTCGGGCTCGGCATCTTGGAGAATTCCTCTTGCACTCCAGCTTTTCCCAGGGATTTTACTCTGCTTCGGATGTTTTCTTCTTCCGCCGTCTCCACGTTTCCTCATTTTGTGTGGACGGCCAGGTGACGCAATGTGCTCTCTCGCGAAGCTTCGCCTTCGCACAACAGAAGAAGCTGCTCATGACCCCCTCCTTCAGGTACTGTAGGCTGTTCTGAAACAAGCTGAATCGACTGATAGTTCTCAGCTCGAACTGTTGGAAATGCAAGTAAATGCCGCCCTTGTTCAGCGCGACGCAAAGGATTCAGATGACACTATAAACGGCTGGAGTGAACTATTTCATTCGAAGTATCTTGCTCGGACGCTTATGGGTGTGATGATGATGTTCTTCCAACGTGAGTGCTCACTACTCATTTCCTTGCTATAATATTCATGCAGTGACAGAGTGGAGTGGGATCAATGCTCTGCTATACTATGGTCCCACTCTAGTTGAAAATATTGGGCTGACGGGAGAGAGAGTCACTCTCCTTGTCACTGGTGGTATTGGAATAGTCCAGGCTCTTTCAGTCCTTCCTGTGATAATATATCTTGATCAATGTGGTGGGTGACTGCTATAGCTCTACAATTTGTGTTGGCTTATCATTGGCAGGACGCAAGCCTCTTTTAATAAGTGAGTTTTTTTTTTTCATGTAAATAAAAATGTCTCAAGCAGCCACTCAGGAGGTAGTGCTGTCATGACCATCTCCTATTGTCTGATTGGTATATTGGTATTAGAATGCATGCTTCCACTGAACACTACTGAATGAAAAATGTAGATTCTCAAATATGAGGATGATTGGCCATCACATCCTGGTGCTGCATGGCTAGCAGTAATGTATGTCCAGTTGTATTTATTTGTATATCATAGTTTTCTAATGTTGAACAGATGCATATATACTTTCACTGCAGCATATGGAATGAGCTTTGGTCCAATTGGATGGGTTCTACCAAATGAAATCTTTCCTTTGTCAATGCGAAGCAAAGGTGTTTCTCTGTCAACAGCCTCAAACTGGGTCAATAACTGTAGGTTCCATATTCTATGTCTAAACATGGTCATGATATTGATATATTATTGAAAGTCTTCATTGGTCTTGTCACACCTCCAATGATGGAGGCATCTTCAGTGTTTGTTTCTCTCAATATTTACATCTTTATGGTTTTCACACCTATCTAACTTCTATCCAGTGCCACATTCATGACATTTGCTTGTGCTTGTTTTATAGCCTTCCTTTGGTCAATCTATGTGGTGCCTGAGACAGCAAATGTCTCATTAGAGGAAGTTGATGCTATATTCAATTCCTCAGCTGCTCAAGAAGATCTGCAAAGAAAGCTAGAGGTATTGTGGTATCTGTGAACTATTCACAATAGTTTACTGTTAACTATGATTATTAGCTTGAACATGAACTTGGAGTGCATGACCTGATAAAGAATCTGGTGGCAAATAGTGACTGACATTTACTACTACTATACATTATACAGGAAGATCAATGTATCCCTATCCCATAGTATTAGTTAGAGTATTTTATGGGGTTCTAGCTATCACTCTATAATGAAATATTTATAGAACTTGTTATGAGTGAAAGAGTGAAATACAATGTTATTTGGACTAAATGAGTCAACATCAAACATTGTAGAGAGGATACACACTTCAGCAAGAATAAAGTGTTATCCTGTCACCAATGTGCTGCTTTTTAAGATCCTTTGTAGGTCGGGTGTTAAGTTGGATGATGGGAACCACAACTTTAAATGAGGCATCAGCCCCTGCAGCAACAAGACTGGCTGGACATGCAATGGAGTGGGGTACCAAGTACCCAAGACATGCCGGGACCTGCCATTTGAGTCGCAGCACGGTTTGGCTGGGCCATGGTGCCGGAAAGAGGACCCTGAGTGCCGACAATGAAAGAAATTTGAAGGATACCGCTGCCGCCTTACAGTATCGACGGATGATCCAAATAATGATGTACCGCTAGTTCGTGGGGGGCAGTACCGGTCATAGGTTAACCACCAAGTAATGATAGTGCAGCTTTGTTGTTGCTGCTGCTGGGTACTCGTGGTGGTCTAGTCGACCAAGAACACATGATTACTATGTTGCCGTTGTTGAATCCCAGACACGGGATGTCCAGAAGACTCGGATGCAGCGGGAGATCGTTCCAGGGTCCCAGACGTGGTCACGTGGACCGACCAGCAAGGGGCGAGTTCCTGCTGAGTAGCGATTGTAGGTCGGGTAAAGATCAATATCGTTTGGTGCCGCTCACAAGCTGCTCCGGTGGGTGTCAAGTGTGCCACACCCGTATATCAAGGCAGCTCCCGATAGCGAGGGTGCCGTCATCCATGTGCTACCACAGATGGATCAGCGGAGGCCAACATGATGCACGAATTCCAAAACCCTTTCAGAGGTCTAGATGCGGTCAATAGCAACCCATAGTACGTGCCACGGAGTCGTCTTGGCTGCCCAATTGCCTCGAACGCGTCCATTGTCTGCAAGTGCAGGAACACTTTGCCCAGCCTCGTGGCGCTCCTTGCCGCCACACGTGCGAGTGCTTGTCCTTGTTTGGATCCGTTCACGTGCTGCTCATCGGCCTCGAGGCCGTCGGGCTCGAATCTGCATATCGCCTTTCGTGATGGTGAAACGTTCTCAAGCACAAGCACAGCCCAGCCTGGATCCGTGCGCTCGTTTTGAGCGGACCACCGTAAAAACTCGTGTTCCCGCTGACCCGTATTCATCAAACAGCTGAATCCTCACACACGCCGCTCGCCACGCCTTTCAAGATCCTGCAACGTCCCGTTGCCGCGTGCTCGCTAAAGTAGAGGTTACTTTAAGATGGGGCCATCACGCCCCACCCCTCTCCACCGCCAGTATCAACCATCTCGTCCCATTCCATCCTCTCAGCAGCATACCTTGCCGGTACGCCAGCCGTCCCGCCGCAAACGACTCTCCACTCTCTCCGTCTCGTCCGTCTTTACAAGGTCAGCAATGCCCTCCAAGTTTAATATCGTTCGAGCGAGTCTCTACAGTGCGTGTTGCAGTCCTCATCTCCACATTCGTCGCCATAATCAATTCCCTTGCTCCCAGCTGTGGTTTTGGCTTGGACCATAATATGTCTAGCCATCGCTGCTCACTTCCAGAGTCTACTTGTCATTACAGATCTGAGTATGTGGCCGCCTTTGTTCCATCTCAAGATACCCCGTTGCTCATCGACCCTTTAGCCCGATTCGTTCCATTTGCAATATTCGTCTGCAGTGCAAGCTTGCTGATCCTCCTCGTTCTGTAAGTAACCCTCACAGTCATTTTGATTCACTACGCTGATACCCTTCAGGCTTATCTGTAGCGCTCTTCGCAATCGCAACCCCATTTCCACTAGAATAGAGCTGGGTTGCCTGGGTTTACTAGGAACCTTTTGGCTTGGTGCGTCTCGCGTGGTCTTGACGTACCAGTTGCTCAACCAGGCCTAGCCCTTGGTGCATTTCTGGCCAGTTCTGACTCGGAGAATGCGGACGTCGAGTGCTTCTCGTCCGTTGACAGCTCAGAGCTTGTCGATGTAGCTGGATGTACGTCCCTAGTGTTTCATTTGATGTCCTGCGAGTGTCGACCAGGCGTCTTAGTCTCCACAGAAACCTACCAAGCGCAGTATCGCGTTCTCGAGGCATTCTCGCTGTTCAATGTTATACTAGGTGTGTGGCTCAGTTACAGCTCCTGTCCGTTTCTGAGTCTGCACCAGTGTGGGGTTTCCTTCTGTTCCTCCTCGGAATGGCCCTGAGGCACTACCACCGAGTGAACCGCAATGTATGGTTCATACCGGTCACCACCTATCCCTGGTTCGGCCCAAGATCGAAGATGTCCAAGCTTCCAGCACCTGTCAGCACCCGTTCGCGAGGCAGAGCCGACGCCAGCGAGAAAGCGGATCCTGAGCTCTGGAGGCATGGGTCGCATCGGAGCGACTCGCGCTACCCCAACTGGCCGTCGAGCGGGCACAAGCCTCCCGCTCGGGCACACACTGTAGACAACTATAAGAGAAACGCATCACCCCGGCGGTGACAGATGAACTTGATGTTTATCTTCAGACTATTTGTCTCCTTTCTGGCTAGACCACTTTTGACTCGCTGTTCTTTTTGGAACAACAGCTTGTAAGAAATTATGTATGTACAGTAGGATGTAGCCCACGAGGGAGTTCAAGGCAACATGTCAGGTGTTGTACACGTCCGCGTATCTCCCTGTCTGAGAGCTATCTATATCAGGATCATGGGTATGCAGAGCACGCCAGCCAAGTTCGATATATCGTCGCCCTGTTGACGCCAGTTTTACTACTACCAGATGGTGTGGAATGAGGGTCTGCCGAATGGGGATATTTAAGACTGTTGTTGTCCAGATAATCAAAGTGTGGTTCGACTCACGCCCAAATATGAAAGCCCCAACGCTTGAGCCGTTCCCGGGTGTTTCCGCCAGCCTTCCATAACACCCCAGCACCACCACTGCAGAAAAACGACTCGCGAAGTACCTTGACTCTAGGTTGCGTCGGGATGACTATTCTTTTCACCAATCTGAGGCTCGTAGGCTATGGTGGGTATCCGCTTTGACGCCAGGGCGAGAGACTTACATCGGTGATCAGTATTCGTCTTTTGCCTCTCCGGAGCTGTGCTCGGCTTGGCGGGCAATTTTGCAGGGCTTTTCTTGCCAAACATCAATCGTGAGCCTTTTTTTTTTTTCAAACGTTTATGGTCCTCGTTCAAGCCACCCACCAGACGACTTTACCATCTTTTCTCTTGTTGTGCCGTCAGCGACGCTTCTCTCATTCTTCATCATGTATGTATCTGTGTGGTTATACAACCTGTGTCTCCGAGCCATCTCCAGATTACAGTTCGCACAGCCTATCGTCGAGGTCACCATCCATTTCATTCTAGGGATCCTGTGGTTGGGCAAGTTCTTCTTCCTCTTCTATGGCTTCTTTGCTGACCCTTTAGGTTCGTTTGTTTTTGGTACGAACAGCTATGGGTGCTTGGTCTACGTAAGCCTAACATTGCGATAATTGGCGATTCAATAACGCACTGCAGCGATATCATTGGCTATGGGGTGCAATGTTCTGTATTAGCCGGCCAGACCCGTCCGACGAGGAATGGAACGAGTCAGTTGTTGGTTAATGTGCCCCGTGTTCGCAGAAGCTCATTCGTGGAACTCTAGTGTCCGCAGAAACTTATTGCTATGAAATGAAAGTGATAGAGGCGCTTTCATGGTGCATGTTTGTGATGTGTGCGTATCCCGATACCGATTTGACCACACTATGAAACGGATTTACAATAGTCACCATCTTTTTCGTGATACTCATGTCCCTCACGACGCGCGCAGTGGTTCTTGGCCGGTACTTGGGCTCTCATCTCACCCTGAACTTGAACGGCTGACGACTGTGCAGCATTTACGCTTGGCGGGAACATACCTCACAACTCGGCTGGTTTGGCGAATGGCCAGCTTACCCAACAGAAGCAGTTTATCCCCGCTCGCCATATTTTCATGGCGCATACCCACACATGTATGGTCCACAGTCAGTGGCCGGGAACTACGTGCAACAGGCACCTGGGCATTCTGTTGTTATTCAGCCGGGTGTCAACGGTGCGCCTCCCATGATCACCCAGGTTCCTGGAATCGTATCACCGGCCTAAGGGTTCCGCTAGATTGGCACATGCCACTCGGCGTACAATGATATTGCTACGATACTAGACCAGGTCATTTGTTGAAGTGGGCACGGTCAATACAGACGAGTCGATATCCAAATCTTACGAACGACATGACCCATCGTGTTTTTCTTGTACAACAGCTGTCCATAGTTACGTTTTTATGCAGGCGATAGACACTAGTAAACCCGTGCGAGCCTCATGTTCGAGGTCAGAAAAGGGCGGAGATTGATGCAGTTTCCCACACACCTTGATATCCATTTCCTTGTGTACTTCCACCTCGAAGAGTGATATGCCGCTGTTCACTGAGCATCCGTTCAGATATGTCATAAAAGGTGTGTTGGCCCAGGTATTCGTAGCGAATGATGTACCAAGTTCACCGACATATGGCTAGTGATACTCGCGTTGGTGATGGGCCACCTCATCATGAAAATGCTGCCTCACTCCATTCGCAAGTCTCCATTTTCTTGTCTGCGAGAGCACTGAATCCAGCGTATCGAACATTAGAGGTCGTTCACTTGACGCAAACATCGGTGACGGTTCTCGCAATTGGGGCTCTTGTTTTCCTGTAAGCGACTGGCGCATTGAAAGGAAAAGTCGACAAACAAAACGTTGCAGAGTGATAAAACACAATCGAAGTCAGGGACAAGTCTTGTCGCGGAACCAAGAAGAACTTGTCTTGATCGGGGCGTTTGGTGCATTCTGGCTAGGCACGCCCTTTTCACACTGCTGAGTTACGGATCTGAACTGAGGACGGTGGTCGACAGCGTTCCTATTGGCCATGAGGGCGTTCAACCAGTCTAGCGTCGACGTCGACTTGGCTCACCCTCGCCACCTCTTCTCCGCAAGCAGCGGGACTGCGGAGAGCAACGTGGTTGGCGCGGGCGGCCGGAGGGCACCGGCGGCGGAACGCAACGCTGCTGCCTATGGACGCCCCAAGACTGGCTACCGCAAAGATTACCCGTGCAACCCTTACGACGAATACTGTGTCTCTGAGGAGTGGGCGTTCTATTGACACGTACGCCGATTACGAGATGTCCGCAAGCCACCCCGGTTGGGTGGGGTCACGAAACGTTCTGTGATGTTCTTGTTCTTGCGTATATATACATATATCTTGTATCTTAACGCTGTCTGTACGCGTCCTCTGGTAGGGAATGGACTGCTTTCGTAGTCGGTCGCGACCGGAGTGGAACTTTCCGGTCTAGTGCCGCACAACAATCTCCGATAAGTCGTCATTGGCGAGTCTTGGAGGAGACCGTGGTCTGCATTCTACTCGAACCATCAACTTGATCAAGCCGACATGATGAGTACATCTCCGTTCATTGATGGCATGGGCGAGACTGACACGCATCCCGGAACACTCGACGAAGCGCCGCATCGAAACCGATGTCATGAAGTTGCAAGTGCTGTCCGTGCCAGCGTGTTTGCTCGTCTCACCTTGGCTCTCCGTAGATTGATGTCGGACTACGAGGTCACTCTTGTGAACGACAACATGCGCGAGTTCTACGTCCGTTTCCATGGGCCTCCCGAAAGTATGTCGTCTCGTGGGGTGGTAGTCCGTTGTGACGGACCTGTCTCGTAGCTCCGTTTGCAGGCGGAATATGGAAGATACACGTCGAACTGCAAGCCGATTATCCGTACAAATCACCCAGTATCGGTTTCATGAACAAGATCTTCCATCCCAACATTGACGAGCTGTGAGTGGTTGGGCCATCGCCGACCGAGGCGGCGGGAGCGCTGACGGACACGGCGCGAAGGAGTGGTTCTGTGTGTCTGGACGTCATCAACCAGACGTGGTCGCCCATGTTCGGTGCGTGTGTGTTCTCGAGACGTGTGCGGCTGCGCGGGATGAACGCGTTACGGAAGATATGATCAACATCTTTGAAGTATTTCTGCCACAACTCCTCCGCTATCCTAATCCCAATGACCCCCTCAACGGAGAGGCCGCGGCGCTGATGATGCGACACCCGAAGGAATACGAAGCTAAAGTTAAAGGTAGGCAGGCACGCCTGGTGGCGGTGTGAGCGTTCACCCTCGCCCAACGTGCAGAATATGTACAGCGGTTCGCCACCAAGGATGCGGTCGATGCTACTGCCAAAGCCAAGGAGGATGAAGACGAAGAGATGAGCGAGGTTGGCAGCATCGGCGAGGACGACTCCTGATGGCATCTGTCGCGATTCATTTGTCTGAAACGCGCCACACCGACACACGCATCGATGTGTACACCGCTAACACAACATCCCGTCCAGCTGGACGGTAGGATACCCCACCCCGCCTTTCGTCGATTACAACTTATCTCTCCTACTTTTTTTTTTTTCTTAAGTCGCTGTGTAGCTACGTCCTCTCGGAGACCATCACACCTGTACCTTTATCTAGGGAAATCTCGACAAGTAGTTATCTGCTTCTGTTGACCAGACCGGATCGTCAGCCGAGCAGCATGAAACGAGGTAGGCGAAATTGCTAGCACGCGTCAGCTAGGTGGGTGTCGGGGTTGGGGTGGCCGACGGCGACATCGGTGGGGGGACTAGCTCGTCAACTTTTTTCTGGATGTCTGCAGCAGCCTGGAGTGCTATGAGCGCTACGGACATGCTTGGATAGGACTAAGACGCACCCGCATCAGTGTGTCTATCTGCGCTTTCACATTTTCTACGGTTGTGAGCTTGATCTTGCTCTGTCGGAGAAGCTCCTCCTTTTGGAGGGCGAGTTCCTTGCGCCGGAGGTCGAGTCTGATGAGGGCTGAGCCGATCGGACACGAGACGCGAGAGGAGGGCGCTACCTCTGTCGTTCAGCCAGCTCGAAGCTGAGACGGTTGAGCATCAGCTGATGCGGGTCCTCGAGGACATCCGGGGAGCGCGCCTCTGGGGGAGCGAGCTGCTGGAAGTCTGCGAGGACATGGAGGGGCACGTCCTGGTAGATGGAGCTGCGCGGGGTCAGGAGGGGAAGGGGCCGCGAGAAACGAGGGACACACGCAAACTGGCGGCACTTGTCGATCTCGCGTTCGAGGTGACGTTTCTCGTAGAGGAGGTTCTGGAGGCCGAGGTGTGTCTGGTCCATGTCCTGCCTGGCATCGGCGGCGGCCTGTTTGCGGGTGCGGGTCGCGACATTTGCGGCCCTGTTGAGGGCCTTCAGACGGGCGAGGAGGGCGCTGGCGCGGATGCGGAGCGCGGTGGGGTCTGCATGGGGCGGGGCGGGGGCGACGAGGTCGTGCAGGAGAGCAAACTCGGACATGGTGGCTGTGTTGCTGCATTTGACCGACACGATCACATGATACTAGGAAACTTTACTAGGCTTTTGGTACTACCGTAACTGAAACGGTAATTATGACCCCGGCCTGATTTCAAGCAGCTACACGAGGAGGGCAGTAGTACCACCTGCTGACCTTGACGAGGTTGGTTGCGGGTTTGGTTCCTGCACCCCCCACGCACTTCTACCACTACTAGCGTGAGCCGCGTTACCCCTGAGACGAGTTTAGGGTGGAACTGGGAGGCCTGTCGGGCCGTCGGTACCATCAGGCAGGTGGGCCATTGGCTGAGCGGACGCGATACTGCTTATAAAAACCGTTCCCGCACATACCTGTGCAGCAATTTCTGCTGTCGCCCCCCTAGAAATAACCCCCCCTCCACCCGTACCGATGAGTCTAGATCTCACACGGAGTCAAGACATAAGGAGCAGCCCTTCAATGGGATATTCTGATCGGTCTTCTCTCGTAAGTCGTAACCGGCACCGGCATGCCACACTCCTTATCGCCACTGCCACCGCCGTTGTAATGCGGCACAGAGGATCGATTCTGGGTGCATGGGAACCGAGGGTTATTAATAAGGCTTTGGGAGGTCGGCTGACTGGAGAGTAAAGGATGAGATCGATTTCCAGAGTTCAAGTGAGGGGATGAGGATACCGGCCGCTACTGCCAAGTTCGGGCATGTTGACTAGCAGTGGGGGTGGAGCAGGGGTTAGGAGCTTGCGGATGTCGGTGTTGGGGAGGGGGTCAGGTGTCTGGACATTCCGGGGGACGTGCAACATCGAGGGGTTGATGGTGTCATCTAAAGTTTGTCACCAAGGTTGTGACGGCGAATGTGCGAAATGTCACGCGCGCTTAGATGGATCGATGGTGATCACGGTAGATCGTGGGGAGATCGGCGTTATCTTTTTGATCCCCGCCATCTTCGGTCTGTACACGATTGTACTAGTCTGATATTCTCGACTCCAGACAGTGTAAAATAAAAGCGTCGTACTTGTACGCGGTGCCCAGGGTCTTTGTGGCAGAGTTTGGTGGTTGCTAGCCGAAAAAGGTCCGTCCAGTGGCCTATAACTCCCCATCAGCGCCGCACTCCTGCACCGTACCGCCAGCATGGCAGCACACGCACACGAAAACCGCCCTCGCTCTGGGACGATCCCCTCCATGGAGACCAGCGGCGAGGCACTCAGAGACAACACCGTCATCGTCGGTGCGCCCCTGTCTCGTCCTTATCGCGACCCTCTGATCCGCAGCCTCGCCAGTGCTTGGCGCCTCGGGGGATCTGGCCAAGAAGAAGGTTGGCCCCCTCCCCATGCTCGCCGCACATTCTCATCTCCCTCCCAGACCTACCCCGCCTTGTTTAGTCTTTATCGCAACGGCTTCTTACCCCGAGATGTCCACATCGTCGGCTATGCACGCACAAAACTGAGCCCCGAGGAGTACAACGCACGCACGACCTCGTACATCAAGATCCCGAGCGACGATCCCGCGATCACGTCCAAGCTCGAAGAGTTCAAGGCGCTCTCCACCTACGTCGCCGGCGGGTACGAGGATGGCGAGTCGTTTGCCAACCTGACGCGGCACCTCGAGGAGATCGAAAGGGGCTACGTTACCCGCGATGTCAACCGTGTGTTCTATCTGGCGCTTCCGCCGTCGGTCTTTATTCCTGTCGCAAGAAACATCCGGGAGCAGTGCTACTCGACCAAGGGGATCAACCGCATCATTATCGAGAAGCCGTTTGGGAAGGATCTCGCGTCGTGCCGGGCCCTGTTGGGCGCAGTCAA
Source organism: Boletellus deceptivus (assembly GCA_038090195.1). Classification (NCBI taxonomy): domain Eukaryota; kingdom Fungi; phylum Basidiomycota; class Agaricomycetes; order Boletales; family Boletaceae; genus Boletellus; species Boletellus deceptivus. The sequence continues at coordinate 26,317 of JBBPMG010000058.1, forward strand.
GGAGTCGTGGAACGAGGACGAGACGTATCGCATCGACCACTACCTTGGGAAGGAGATGGTGAAGAACCTGCTCGTTTTGCGGTTCGGGAACGTGGCGCTGAACGCTGCGTGGGACAAGAACTCGATCGAGAATGTCCAGATCACGTTCAAGGAGCCGTTTGGGACAGAAGGGCGGGGCGGCTACTTTGACGAGTTTGGGATCATCCGGGACATATTGCAGAACCGTGAGTGCCCGATGGCGCGCGTGGGGACGTGGGGTGAGACGCGTGCGCGCAGATCTGTTGCAGGTTCTGAGCATCCTGACGATGGAGCGGCCGGTGTCGTTTAGCGCGGAGGACATCCGGGACGAAAAGGTGTGGCGTGCGGGGGAGTACGTCAGAGCGCGGACTGACACGTGGGACAGGTCAAGGTGTTGCGGTCGATCGCGGCGATCAAGACGGACGAGACGCTGCTGGGACAGTATGTGGCGGCGGACGGCAAGCCGGGGTATCTGGACGACGCGACGGTGCCCAAGGGGTCGGTGTGCCCGACGTTTGCGGCGGTTGTGCTGCGCATCCAGAACCCGAGGTGGGACGGCGTGCCGTTCATCCTGAAGGCGGGCAAAGGTGAGTGAGCGCGCGACGGGGGACATGCTGACGGGTGACGGGAGACGCAGCGCTGAACGAGGCCAAGGTGGAGATCCGGGTGCAGTTCAAGGAGGTGACGGGGGGCATATTTGCAGACGTTGCGCGGAACGAGCTGGTGGTGCGGATCCAGCCGTCGGAGGCGGTGTATCTGAAGCTGAACACGAAGACGCCTGGATATGGGTTCCGGGCGATTCCGACGGAGATGGACCTGACGTACAAGAAGCGGTTCGGGGGGGCGAGGATCCCAGAGGCGTACGAGGTGCTCATCCTGGACGCGCTCAAGGGCGACCACTCCAACTTTGTGCGGGACGACGAGCTGGACGTCGCGTGGAAGGTGAGCGCAGGCGGCGGTGGCGCGGGCGTGCTGACGATGTGCAGATCTTCACCCCGATCCTGCACTGGATCGAAGGCCAGACGGACGCGGCGCCACCCGTTCTGCAGCCATACGCATATGGGTCACGTGGCCCGCTGCAGCTGGACGCGTTCGTGCGGCAGTTTGGGTACAGACGGACGACGGGGGACTAGTGAGTGCGCCGTGGCCTGCGACGCGCGTGCTGACGGGCGCCGCAGCGACTGGCCCGTGACGGGCGTGGCGAACCTGTGAGCGTAGTCGAGTAGTAGTGATGTGATGCGATGTGTGCACGTGATCCGTTCGATCTGTCGCCGTGATCGTGCCCGCTCGACGCGCGCGCCGGCGCATATAACCAGCCCCTCGCCCCATCCGCCCGCCAATGGCCCTCCGCGAGTGCCTCGTCTGCCCGCTCTGCCCCCTCCTCGCCGCGCCCACCACGCTCCGCTGCGGCCACACCGTCTGCGCCCGCCACGTCGTCGCGCCCCGCTGCCCCCTCCCCGCCTGCGACGCCGCCCAGCAGCCCTTCTCGCCCAGCATCCCCCCCGCCTCCCGCGTCGCCTTCTTCCCCGCGCCCCTCGCCGCCCACGACATCCCCCGCCCCCCCCCGCTCGACGTCCGGGTCAACAACATCATCCACCTCCTCCGCCCCCCCGCCCCCCCCGACGACGACGACGACGACGACCCCGAGGACGCCCCCCTCCGCCCCCCCACGGTGTCGTCCCCCCCGGACCTCAAGGCCCTCGCGTCCGAGCTCGCCTGCGAGATCTGCTTCATGCTCCTCTACCAGCCCGTCACCACCCCCTGCCAGCATGTGCGTCCCTCTCCCCCCCCCCCCCCCCCCCCCCCCCCCCCCCCCCCACCCCTCCTCCCCCCCCCCTCCCCCGCTCCCCCCCCCCCCCCCCCCCCCCCCCCCCCCCCCCCCCCCGCCC
>JBBPMG010000058.1:28233-75079 GCA_038090195.1 Boletellus deceptivus
CCCGCCTGCGAGATCTGCTTCACGCCCCGCGCCCCCCCCGCCCCCCCCCCCTGCCCGCATGTGCGTCCCTCTCCCCCTCCCCCGCCCCATCTCATCCCCCCGTGCAGACGTTTTGCGCCCAGTGTCTCCAGCGCTCCCTCGACCACAGCACCCTCTGTCCCCTCTGCCGCCAGGATCTCCCCGGCTTCGCCTACTTCCAGGAACACCCCTACAACAAGCTGATCCTCACCCTCCGTGAGTCTCCTCCCCTGTCTCGCCGCGTCCCCGTTCATCCGCCCCCCTCTAGTCCTCGCCGCCTTTCCGGACGAGTACGCCAGCCGCGCCGAGTCCATCCAGCGCGAAGAACACGACGCCCGCCTCGACACCCCCATCTTTGTCTGCCAGCTCTCCTTCCCCGGCATGCCCACCCTCCTCCACTTCTTCGAACCCCGCTACCGCCTCATGCTCCGCCGCTGCCTCGAGAAATCCCACCCCACGTTTGGCATGATCGTCCCCCCCCGTGCCGCCCCCATCCCCCGCCATGGCTCCAGCATTGGCTCCGAGTTCGGAACAATGCTCGAGATCAGGAGCGTTCAGATGCTCGCAGACGGCCGTAGTATGGTCGAGACGTGGGGCACCCATCGCTTTCGCATTCTGGAGCACGGCTCTCTCGACGGCTACACGATCGGCAGGGTCGAGCGAATCGACGACTATGACGACGATCTCGCCGAATGGGCTGCCCAGGACGACGACGATCCTCCTTCTCCCTCCGCCAGCATCCATCCACCCTCTCCTCCACCGTTCCCCACCTACTTCCCGAATCCCAGTTCACCCGTTTCTCCCACCGGCTCTCAGGGCCCACCCTCGCCCGGCACGCGCCACCGTGTTCTGTCCACCCCCGCTCTCATGGCGACCTGCCACGCATTTCTCACCCAGCTCCGTGCCGGAACCGCCCCTTGGGTCGTCCAGCGACTCAACTACACGTACGGACCACAGCCTCCCGACGACGACCCCGGTGCGTTTTCATTCTGGATGGGCATGGTGCTTCCCATAGACGAACACGAAAAGGCGAAACTGTTGCCCGTCAAGAGCGCCCGTCTGAGGCTGAGAATGGTGGTGGGTTGGATCGAGCAACTGAATAGCAACTGGTCGGTCTTCCCGCTCCGTTCTGCTGCGAGTGTCGTTCACGTTCCCTCTAGGTGGTTCACGAGTGGTTGTACCGTACTGTGATCCCCTCCGTCCGTCTTGTATGTAACCCCACAGCTTCCTACTCTTTCTCTCTCTCTCCACACTAGTCTATCATCACCCATCATCGTGCACTGTATTCCATCCTGTCGGCATTAGTGTTGCATTGCTTTTTATTTCCATGGTCGCTCGCCCGGTTTGAGCGTGACACACTGTGACGGCGTTACATTCCGCCTCTGTGCCCTGCTCCAACGACGCCATGGCAGGGCCCGACCCGTCCTTGCGTCTGTTGATGCCGACGGTCCGCTCGCCAGTGTCGTCGTACACGCAGCTCACGTCGCCACCAACGAGCTCACCCCGCGCACGGCCGGCCACCGGCCGATTATCTGGTGTCCGTTCTCGCTCCGGTTCTGCCGCCACTTCTGCGTCCCATCCGTGGAACGGCCAGCAGGGGGAACTTGTGGATGGCGAGCGCTGGATCGGGCACAAGTGTCGGTTCGAGATCGTTTTGGAGCGGATGGAGCTCGCAGGCTACCAGATGTACGCCGTCGAGAAGTGGTGGGTGTTCGCGCCGGTCCGTGGCGTCGCCCGCTTGATTCGTTCCTCAGGATAGTGGAGCGCTCGCGACCCGTGACCGTGTTGACGGTCTACACCGGCGATCCTCTCCACAAGGCACGTCTCCGCGCTGGCCGGAAATGCATCTCGCGCTGACCAACGCTCGCACCAGATCGTGGTCACCGCGCTCAGCCCCATCTCAACCATGACCCCTGCGGAGGCCAATGCCGAGTTCCAGGCGGCCATCCATCACCTCCGCAAACAAGACGGTGCACGGCCCAGAAAGGTCAGAGCTCCACATGTGCCTCTTTTTCATAACGCATGTCTCACGGAAGAGAATCTTAGACGGCTCAGGGAACACTCATGGTGACCTCCCTCGCTCACTTCCGTTCGGATTACACCATCGTTCACATTCCTGATGGCGATTTCCTCGCCGCACGAGAACGGCTCTATTCAAACATCAATCTGCTTCGCATGGGTTGTAGCGGTCGGAGTGCGGTCACCCTTGAGGAACCAAGGTACCCGTCGAGTCCTTACTCCCTGGGCATGTTCGACCGAGCTTTCTTGGTAGCGATACAACAAAAGATCGTTTCAAGTCGACCTATCTCCTCTCCGATGGATCGCCGCCCGCTGCTGCCTTTCGTCCCAAATCCCACGCCCGCACACACACTCGGACATATTCGCAGCCTGTCACTTCGCTCTCGCTTGCTGTTTCCGAGCCCTCGAAAGTTCCTCCTTCGCCATCTCACCCAGTGAATGCTACCAACCTCGTTCACCCCAATGTATCGCAGACCTGTGCCGCTGTCACGCCAGGGCCGTCGCGGCATCCACACTTCACGGCCTACGTGCTCGAGCTTGTCAAGCTCCTCCAGGCATCACTCGCGACGTGTGGCATGTTCCCCTTGCCGCCTCCACACATGCCAGCCCTCGATGGCTTGCTGTGTGATGTCACCATTGATGGCCTACGTCGATGGGCTGCCGAGATCGGAGAGAGTTTGATCGGTTCCGAGGTCAGTTCTCACCTGCACCGTGCACGCTGTGCCAACATGCACTCGGCCACAGTCGACAGAGCGTATCGCAGATCCCAGTGTGGTCGCTGCGCTTCTATCCTTTGTTCTTTCATCACGCAACAAGCTCGCCGCCTGGGTGCCCACCGTCACCAAGGATCCCTTTCTCCACCCGCACGAGTTCCTCCATGTTCTATCGACTTGGGTGCACTCTGCGAACAACAGCAGCACGCAGACGTCGATCCTACCCTTGTCCGTGCAGTCCGGCAACTCGAACGTGGGGCGTGGAAGCGGAAACACGCCTCTGAACACGTTGCCTGTCATACAAGACCAACCATTCGCGCCTTCAGCCCCGTCGTCGACAGTGAGCTCACCCTCGGTGAGCAGCCCTTTTGTGACGCATGTTACGGCCACCATCCCCAGCGCGGCTTTGGCGGTTGGGCCCACCCCTGTCACCTACCTCACCCTCGCCCTGCACAAGTCGTTGCTTTCCCAACACGATCCCAAACTCCGGCACTCGGACTCTCGCAAGGTCCATCGCGTCATCTTGTCGCGGCTGGACCTGACGTCCGATTCCGAGGCGACAGACGAGGAGAGAAGATGGCTGGGCGGACGCGTCATGGGGTTGGTGAGCCGAACGGGCGTGAGTGGGCCTGGGTCCGTAGGTGCAGTCACCGCCGACCTGGGTATGCTCGTTCGAGAGATTGCCAGTGGGCGCGAGCGTGAGCGGGAACGTGGAAAGGACAAGGATATAGACAAGGACCGTGACAAAGATAAGTCGGGCAAGGACGGGGAAAGCTTCCGAGAACGCACAGACGAAAAGGAAAGGGTCGGTGGCAGTCTGAAGGCGTTGTGGTCCGGCAAGGTCGACGCCCTCGTGCGGATGCGGGAACGCACGGAAGGGAGGGGGTGGGTCTACCGGGGGATGGAACGCGAGGGGGTGGGTGATAGGTACGGGGAGAGGGAGAGGGAGAGATTGAGTGATGTGGATGACCCTGTGATGAAGAATCTCGGTGATGACGAACTGGCTTTTGGAGGGGCATGGTCTGGAAAAGTGCAGAAGCGACTCGAGCTGTGGACCGGGTGAGGCTGCCGGGCATTAGTGTGCTTTGACATCGATCTGACGCGCACAGGATCAATCGCTCCAAGAAGCCGGTCGACTTTTCGTCTCCTGTTAGACATGGAGGACACACGTCTTCTGTCACCATTCCGTTGTCTACACAATCCTCATCATCTGGCCATGTACATCCCGCCTCAGAACTTCGGGGTCTTGGGATTCCTGCCGTCGTGCTATCACAGTAAGTTTCTGCCCTGTCTTTCCTGCGAGATCGTTCCTAGCCTCCAAAAATGCAGTGACAATGGGGATGAAGACGAACTCCTGAGCAGCGGTCAGGTGTCTCCCGCATGTACGTTGTCCGATGGCTCGTGCAAGGGTTTTTCATTTACGAGCAATGGCCTTTAGCTGTCTCACGAACTCACACTCCGTTCATTCTGGGTGCCTCTACGGACGCCAGTTCTGCCAATCTCGTGGGGACCGATACTGACCGGCGACTGGGGGACCCTTTGTCGCACAGACACGACTACGACAACAACAAGACGGGCGACGAGAGGCGAAAAGAGTTGGCCTCGAATGAGAGGGAACGTGTCATGGGAGGTCGCGGGGAGGCGTGGTGGAAGGCACGGGGTCTCGAGCAGAACACTGCCAAAAAGGAAAGGAAAGCAACTCTGCGTCGAACCAGACGGTATGTCCAGTCGATCTGATCGCTGGGACGCGAGTTGTCGACTGACAAGGAAAAAAAGGCATACGTTTCATGATCTCTCGTCCGTGCAGCATACGCCCGTGCTGCGCACGGACTGGATGCGCATAGACGTTGAGCTGTGTGGACAGATCCTCACGATGCGGCGGCGAGAGGCCCATCTGGAAGGGGTCGTCAAGTGTCTCGAGGTTCGTGGATCCTCGTTCGTCTTCTCTTTGGGTACCAATCCGTGACGCCGCGAACAGTACCTGACGACGACCCTTGCCCATGCTTCGACCACGCTTCGCAACACACATACAGCGCATAAACCGGTTATCGATGCACTCACCTCCCACCGCCCTGCTGTGCCGGGTGGCATGGCTGCGTTCACACCCACCCTGGCTGCGTCGCTGCCGTCCGCATCCCACACGCAGGCTTCCCCGAGTCTGACGCCTGTTGTGGCTGCGCTTCACGCGCTTCCGGCACTGCCACCTGTGCAAGCCCTCCAGTACGAGGCTGCGCAATTGAGGGTGGACGACATGTGGGCCTCGACAAGGGAGGTGAGGAAGAAAGTGTGGGAACTGCGGAGCATCGTGTTTGGGAGGGAGAACGTACTGGGCGCCGTTGGGAAAGAGATGGGTCCGAGGGAGCGCAGGGCGGGCAAAAGCGAGGGACGACGACGATGGACGTCTCAATGGAGGCTTGACGGCACGGAATGTCCTGTGGATGCGCTAGGGCGAACGGAGTCGGAGGCGGAAGAGGAGAGGGCGGCTGTCGCAGAGGGGGAACGCTCGGAAGGCGAGGATGAGACGGAGAGCGACTGGGAGCCCAGGCTCGACGGGAAGGGTGTGTTGGGAGACGGGACGGAAGGAGAGAGCGAGGCGATGGGCCCAATGTGGCTGTTGCGGGTGTTTATGAGCTGGGGGGCAAGGCTAGGGATCGTGAAGGGTGGGGCGGACACGGGTGGGCCGCACACGCCTGTTGCGAGAGAACCTGGCTCAGGGGGTGGGGGCGGTATCAGTGGGGCTGCTAGCGGTTGATCCATTACCTATTAGGCGGCCAGGACACGTACATATGCTCGAGGGCGGTGTATCACACACGAGAAAACGTATGCAACTCTGATTGGAACGGATATGTAACCAAAAACAAGACAAGACGACGGGAGAGCTACGCTTTGCGAACGGTCTTGCCCTGAGATTTTCTCATGGCGCGTTTGTGGTTGCGTTCGAGCAGCTGCAAGTCAGAGCGTCAGTCAGCACGAGGAGATATCCGAAGAAAAGAGTAGGACCTTTTTCTGCTCGGCTGCACTGAGCTTTGTGAGTCTGTCTTGCTCGGCCTTGCGTTTGGCAGCCTTTTTACCCTCGGCAGCCTAAGAAGCAGGGCTGAGGGGGGGTGAACGACGGTGTGGGGGGAAGGAACTGACCTCCTCCTTCTTTTCCCTGCCCTCCTCCTCCTTGATTTCCTTTTCGACGTCTTCTCTCACCTTTCTGATCTTTGTCTTTGTCTCTGGGCGCAGGACGACTTTTCCAGCGGCCAGCTGATCGAGAAGGGCAAAGACGGCGTCAACGAGGGGGAGAATGTCGTCGAGGTGACGGGGATCGGGAATGCAGAGTTCGAGGAGGACACGTTTCGAAGAGCGCTTTTGGGCGACGTAGGAGGCGGCCGAATGGGGCCTCTCGTGGGGCTGGTCGGTGATGGAGAGCGAGCGAAGGTAGGTGAGGAAGGGCGGGGTTGCAAGGAGGCTGGAAAGGGTGATGGAGGGGCTGAGTCGGAGTCGGAGAAGGGCGTCGGAAACGTCCGCAAACTCGGACATGAGAGAGAGGACGGGTGGGAGGGAGTGGTGTTCGGTGGCCCGGGTAAAGGTCTGTGAAGAGAACGTGAGAGAGGGACGGGGTGGATGGAGAACGACGGACGAGATCCCAGCGGTTGTCCTTGATGGTGGTGAGCTCGGCCTTGTTGACGACGGCCCACACAAAGTCGGGGAGAGCGGCAGCGGCGGTGGGGTCGAGGAGGAAGTCAAAGGAGACGGTGTCGCGGGGGTGGTAGCGGAGGTCGTAGAGCTGCCAGAGGGCGTGGAACAGGAGCTGGAGGGGGTCCTGGCGGGGGACAAGGGAGAGGACGGTGTGGAGGGAGACGAGGGCGCGCCTGCCGGTGGAGAAGATGAAATAGTCGGTGGGGCCATCGGCGATGAGGCCGGGGGAGACTGCGGGGGCGGAGAAATTGCGGGCGAGGAGGGGATGGAGGGCGCTGGAGAGGGCGTTGGCGGTGCGGCGGTTGCGATGCTTGCCGTAGAGGGCGAGGGCGAGGTAGACAAGGAGGGCGAGGAGGAGACAGGCCTGTGCAAAAAACACTGGGGGGGATGAGCGGGGGCAAGGAGGCAGGGAGTGACGCACGGGCGGGTCTGAATACGAGGAAGCGCCAGCGGAACTGGACGCCCTGGTAGGGGTCGAGAAGGGACGGCGGGGGGGGCGCGAAGAGGGCGAGGAGGGACATGAGGCGGAGGTGGAGCGGAAGCTTGGACGACAACCACCATCAAACAACACGGGCCCAAGGCGAGTAAGTAGCCGTCCGTCTCCTCATCCGCCTCAACCTCATCAGCATGGACCCGGCTGCTTTTCTCATGAACGCGGCCATGTTCCCGCCGATCCAGATACACATGCAGGAACGTCTGAGCGCCCCGCCTCTCTGCACCGCACACACTCACGCCCGACACAGGGACAGAACTACCCGACAGACTATGCGCAATTCGTGCTCGACGTGCTCGCCAGGATGACGCGGGATGCGGGCGCGATCGACCAGGCGGTCCTGCGACGGGCCATCGGGCTCGCGTCCTCGTACCTCGTCACGGACGGGTCCACGAACCCGGAGGGGGGGATCGCGACATGGCAGACGGGCTTCAACCGGCTCGTCGACCTGGTCGTCGTGCTGCACCACCGGGGTGAGCTGGAGCTGGACACGTTCAACGAGGCGTCCAAGGCGTGCTCGGAGTGCTGGAGCGTTGCGGGGACGTGGCGGGGGATGGAGGAGTGTCGGCAGGGCGTGAAGGAGGTCGCGGGCAAGCTCAAGAAGCTGCTGGACGAGCCCAGCCGGAGGACGTACCAGGGCCAGAAGGTGTACACGCCGGGCCAGTAGGCTAGCTTAGTCAGCCCGCTCTCTCCATGGCCCTCGACCCCCGCCGTGCCCACTACCTGAAAAAGGCGCTTGTCGTGCTCGAGCTCCGCGCAGAGATCGCCGCCCTCCTCCGCCCCGCCGCCATCGCCCACCTCGGCCCCCCATTCCGCCCCCCGCCCCCCGCCGCGCCCCCGCTCGACCTCCCCCTGCTCGCCTACCTCTTCCGCCACTACCTCCTCTCCTTCCCCTTCCTCGCCGCCGCCCCCGATGGCTTCTACGCCGACAAGCTCCAGCCGTTTGTCGACAGCCTCTTTGCTCGCCACCTCCTCGACCTCCCCGGCCCCGCCGACCCCTCCCCCCGCAGGCTCGAGCGCAGCCTCGCCATGTTCCTCACCTCCGCCATCAAGCTCGTAGAGCCCGAGGACGTCCTCCGGCTCTCCCAGGCCGACCTCCGCTCCCTCGAGCGCGCCCTCGCCCGCCGCCGCACAGAGCGCACCACCGCCTTCCGCGTCAACATCGTCTCCGTCCGCACCGTCGTCGACAGGGGCCGTGTCCGGTCCCGCGTGCACGAGGTGTGTCCCCTCCCGCCCCCTCGCCCCATTCCGAACCCTCCCTCCAGGAGTTCATCGTCCGCACCACCCTCCCCGACGGCAGCCATGTCTGCGTCTCCCGCCGCTACGGCGACTTCAAGACACTCGTGGACGAGGTCCGTCTCCCCTCTCTCGCCCCCCCCTCTCTCACATCCTCCAGCTCCGCAAAGCACACCCCGACGCCCTCGTCCCTTCCCCGCCCGCCAAGGACCGCTCTGCGGCCCATGCCCCTCTCCTGCCCATTTCCCCTACCCCGTCCCGTCATCCATCCAGCCGCTCCTCAGACTCCCTCAACGGCAGCCTCCATGCCGCCCGGGCCGACAGTGCAGATCCCCCACCCCGTCTCTCCAGAGAGAAGAACCGCCTCACCCTGCGTGCCTATCTCCATTTTTTGCTTGCAACCCAACCCTTCTCCTCTTCCCCCGTCCTCCGTTCGTTCCTCCTCAGTGGCCCTACCAGACTCTCTTCTCAGGAGCAGCTCGATGCTCAGCACAGGGAAGAGGCTGATCGCGCTAGGGAACAAGGACGGAAGGAGTTTGCGCGCGAGATCGGCGCAAGGGTCGACCGTCTCAGAGATGCCGTCAGGGCGGTCAAGGGCGAGATCGTCGGCAGAGGTGATCTCTCCCCCCTCGCCCGGGCGGTCCCCCCGTCTCACGCTAATCCACCGCCCTTTCAGATGGTCTCAGCCGTGTGTTTGCCATCATCAAGATCACCCCCAACGTAAGACAGTTACCGGACAATTACCAGGCCGTCTTGGAGTGGGCAAGAATTTCGTCGGTCCCCCTTCCCTTTCCACTCCCCCCTCCACCTCACTCGTCACAGGTTGGCTTCGACGATATTTCAGACGTTTGTGGCTTCCGACAACTCCTCAGAAACGTTTGCCAGCCTGAAGCGCATACATGGACTCATGCCCTATTTCCTTCTCAAGGCTGCTCTCAAGATAAGCAACCCGGTGGCGATGATACGCACCGTCCTCGACATCTTTCTCACACAACCATTCGGCGGCCGTAGTCTCCTCCAACGGTATGATTCTTCCTTGCTATCGCTACCTTCCTCATGTACGTACTGCGCAGGATGTTCACCTCTTCCCTCACCGAAGAGGTCAGAACCTTGAATACCTACATCGAACACGTGTCTGCCAAGATAGACTCTCCCGTCCTCTGCGAGAAAGTTCGCGCCTTTGTCTACGCCCCTCGAGAGGTTCAGGAACGGTGTCGCGTGGATGCCCGGCTTCAGCGTACCCATCTGTTGAGGGTCATCTTAACCGGAGGGGAGGAATCGACACTACCCAGCTCGCTTGTGGCCCGGGTGGACGAAGCGTGGCGCAAGTGGGCCGCGTGGAAGGCTGAGCGGAAGCGAAAGGGCAGGGGCACAAGAGATGAGAGTGATAGCGACGAGGGACCTGACGACGAGGCAGCCTGGTTGTTTGAGGATCTCAGCGTCCTCTTCAACCTGTACTCGAGACTCAGGGACAGGGAACAATTGATTGCACTCATCTTCGAGGTGGGCTCTTGTTGTGTCATGCCTCACCGATCGCCCGCTCATCTGGTGGGCAGGGCGTCACCGCTGAGTTGCTCCGGGACATCATCACCATCTTTTACACGCCACTCGCCCGAGTGTATAGAGCAGCAAACGTTGCAGAATCACTCGGAGACTTGCAGAACTTTATCAATGACCTCATTCGTACCGTCGAACAGGTAGAGGATCGTGAGTTGCGTTTAGCGTTGTTGCGCTTCTTCACCTACCCTACCCTCTAGTCTCGCAGTCGGACCCCTCTTCTATGGTCCAAGCGTTCGTCGACCTGGTGAACCGGCACCAGCAATCCTTTTATTCCTTCGTGCACAAAGTCCATTCCAAGGACCAAGGTCTCTTTGACAGCCTTATGAAATGGATCGAGCGATTCCTCCTCGTGATTCGCGAGGGCATCGGTGCGTCCGATCCTGGTGGACAGGGCAACAAGATCTCCCTCGAGACCGTGCTACCTGCGGGCGGCGAGGAGAGGTCAAAAATCATGGAAGAGGTCGACCAAGTGATGCGCTGGCATTACCTCAACAAGATCGCTCGTGAAGAACGACTTAGAAGCAGGTTCGGGCGTGCTCAGAAAGGCGCAGAGAAGGATGCGGACGCGGAAGAAGAGGCAACACGAGATTTGATGAACGACGTTGTCCGAGAATTTGAACTTGGCGATTTGGTGAGGGCGAACGCGGAGGAGCTTGCCGAGGAAGAGAGCGGCGAAGATGAGGATAGCGCTGACGAGGATGACGACGAGGATGACAGTGATGACGAGGATGCGAGTGAGGAGACCAGCGAGTATGAAATGAGCGACGACCAGACTCGAGCGGACATGGCACTGACACACGAGACTCCGCCCACCATACCTGTCCATACCTCGCCGCCTCCTTCCGCGGTCGAGACAACGCAGGCAGGGAGACCTTCAGAAACTTCGAAGCTATCGCGAACACAGTCATCGCTACCATCACAACCGGTAGCTCCGAGGCCGAGGTTGCTCTCGCTCCGCAGCACCAAGTCGATGAAATTTCCAAACAAACACCAGTCCGCGGCAGATGCTCCGCCGGTTCCACCACTTCCCGCTTACCTCAATAAACCGCTTCCACCTCATCCCCCTGGGCCCCCTCCCGCAAGCCTTACCAGGGCACGGTCGACGGGACACCTAGCTTCCCTTCCACAACGAGACCCGGACGGTGACCATCCGCCGTCCCCACCGCCATCGTCCCCACGTCGCTCTCGCAAGTCGAGGAAGAAGGCAGCATCCACAACGCAGCCTCCTGAATTAAAGTACATTCCAACGTTACTCCCGGTCTTTGTTGAACTGGTATGCCACCGGCGTCATTTTTCCATTCGAAGTACTGACATGTGCATGGAATAGATGCGTCCGTTGCTTCACCCACAGTAGTAAGACATGCTTCCACGCCGGAACCATGGTATTCTACAGATCTATATATGATGAGTGGACAGGCCAGGGACCATGTCAGATTCTCATCTACGTGTTTTGTCCAGAGTTGATTTGGTTGCCTAGTTGGGAGTGTATTTTTCGACAGCAGAAGAACTTACAGTAGTACTACTAGTCCACAAATTGTATATCAAACACATGCTGTGAAACTGTTCCTTTGCGCACTTTCTTGGCCAGCCGCTCTTCCTTGGCAAGTTCATCCCAATCGTCTTCGTCATCCCCGCTCTTCCCGACTCGTTGAGACGCCACAGATGCTGATGTACCGCAGCCGACATTCATCTGGGACTTGAGCCATTGACGTTTTCTATCCCTTTTCAACTTCCTCTTCTCTTTTTGCTCCTTGTTCACTGCTTGCTGGCTCCACGGTGCGTTTCGCTCGCGCTTCGCGGCACGAGTCTTGGCCGCCTCCTTTTGGACTTGCAACTTGGACTGTGACCCCTGACGTTTGACCTCTTGCGCTTTGTCGGCATAAGCATAAGCATCCCACTATAGGCAAAGGTCCAAAACTGCACAAACATCACCCAGATGCAAGGACTCACATCCAGCAATACATCTTCCCATCCCGTCTTATCCACGTCCTTGAGCTCGGGCATGCGAGGCAGACGGAGAAGCCCAAAGCTTTTCGCAACACCGATAAGATCGAGATCTTTTACTCGAAAAATGTATGAGGCCTCGTGTTTCGAGTACGCCCGGACAAAAGATACGAAGGCTTTCATCGCCTGCAACGCGCCCTTGGACTTCAGGGAACACACAGACGGAAACGATAGCAAGTTACCTTGTCGTTCAGGGCGCGGTCTACCAAAACGACCTCTCTTATTCGCGATAAAAACGACGTGACGGCCGGATCGCCTTGTGCTTGAAGGGAGTCACCAGCTCGGATGACAGCATGCTTTTGTGTCGGGATCTTGCGCACCGCAAGGAAATCTTGACAGGCATCATAAAAGCGACCATTGTCCCCAGACAGTATAACGCACCCACGTACTCTACCTCTCTGCCGACAAGAAAAACGTACGCCCGTCCACTCCTCCCGGCGCGAGCCGTCCTCCCGCAACGGTGTGAGAACGCTTTAGGATCGATGGGCGGGTCGAACTGAACCACCACGTCGACGTGGGGTATATCTAATCCTCTCGCAGCGACGTCCGTCGCGAGAAGTATCGACGGCGAATCCGAAGACGAGATTGACGACGAAAAGGCTGACAGAGCACGGGTGCGTGCAGCTGGCGGCAAGTGTCCATGCAAGGAGAAGAGCTTTGAGCTGGGGCTTAGAAATGTCGGGAGAATCTGATCGGTCAGTCAGACACCTCGTCTCGATCACCGAGCTTGTGCAAGGATGCCCACTCTGTAAAAGTAGTCCACACATGCACAAGTGGCAAAGTAGACAATGAAATGGGACGCTCTATGCGCCGAGGTTTCGTGCTCGATGACTCGTACAAGTTGTACCAGCTTTTCGGAGGCATGGCAATTGATGTAAAAATTCTCAAGGCTACAGCAAGTTGAGTGACGTTTGGACACGACATGAAACGGACGCACCCTGCAGGTATTCGCCTTTCCTCGATGACCTCGCCTTTCCCTGGCCTGTCATCCAAAATCCGCTTTCTGGATCTTTTGGATTGAACTTTGACGACTACGCGAGCGGGATTGCGTAGTCCCACCCGTACGAGCTCCGACAGGGCATCAGCGTCGGTCATGGTTGCACTGAAAAGTCCCGTCCGCCTTTGCTTCGGTAGGTGGGTTATAATGCGAGTCAGTGTGGTTTCAAAACCCAAGTCAAGCAGCCTTTGGAACCGAGACAAGCGTGAATGGGGCAAGTTTCAGACGAGCGAACCACAAACCCCACCTATCTGCCTCGTCGAGGACAAGGACGTCTAGCTCCTTCACGCTCACGAGGGTTTTCCCTCTGCCAAGGAGGAATTCCTCCACCCGGCCAGGCGTGCCTATGACAACATCGGCGCCTGTGTCTAGAAATCGCTGAACATCTTGGGCCGGAGACGACTCATCAGAGGTTACGAGGAGTAGGGGTGGCGGGTATGTGGGTGTTGCTGTGTTTGCAGACGTGGACTCCTCTGGACGCGGCAGACTTGGTTGTGCAGAGAGGAACCGGGAGAACACGGCGTGCGTTTGAGTTGCTAGTTCTCTAGACGGAGGACGTCAGCCCACTTTGTACAGAAGCATGGCATGCGTCACCTCGTCGGACTGATGACCAGCGCCCCAATCTCGTTCGCCCTGAGCATAAATTCTCGCCTCACCAGGCGCTCCAACACAGGGATGACAAACGACAAGGTCTTCCCGGAACCCGTGACGGCCTCTACAACAACGTCCTTGTGCCGGGTGAGCAGGGGTATCGTGGCTGCCTGTACTGGAGTCATCTGGGAGTATCCCATCGCCTGCACTGCATCGAAACTTGCTGGAAATATGAAAAAGCAGACACAAAAACTGAGAGATACGCACATCCACGGCGTCAACGAAGTCGGAAGAGAGGACCATGGCCCTGCGAAAGCAGTGGACTCTGACAAGGCCATAGATTTGACAGAGGCAGGAGGAGCCATGTTACTTTGTTAAGAAAAAAGAGGCCAAAATGAAGAACAACACCCCAGATCAAGCTGAGAGCTGAAAAATTGGTAATGCGACATTCGAGCGAGGGCAGCCCACGGAACGCCCTAGTAAAAGGCGAGGGCGTTGTCTGCTTGTGCTACCCTCTGTCGCCAATAACTCTGGTAAACCTGGTGGTGACATGAACAAACTTTTGTATTTTTCTGGGGACACTGGATGACGAAAATTTCCTTATTAGTATCGCAAGGCACCACTGCGTTTGCCGGGTTTGCCTATGGCCACTGACGACTTCGCGATTACGGTGCGCTCAGCTGTTCAGGATGTATTCGCGTCTGGAAGGGTGTCAACTCCAGTCAGCTCTATGGAGCTTCTCCTTGCCTTGATCACCTCCAAAGCTGCAGCTTGCTCGTTGCATCTACGGCTGACAGACTTGCACCGTCTCGAGATCATTTTGGAGGACATCGCTGGTCGCTGGGAACATGGCAGCTTATCGTTATCCCGCGAGAATGGCACTCTAACTATTACAGACATTCGTATTGGGACCGCCATGACGGACATGATGGTCCCTCGCAAACGCAAGCGGCCCCCTGTTGACGAGGAAGCTGACTCCGCGGCCGGTGACGATCCAGATGAGCATTCTTCCAGGAGTGTCAGCAGTTCTCCTCCTCCCCTAACTCCTCTCACAAATCTGGGAAAAGAGTTGAGAGAAGTCTATTCTATTCTCCAAAGGGCTACTGCCAAGGGGCGCCTTCTGGCTGAACGGGTATGTGGTTGATTCCAGTGACGGGGCACCACGAGAAAGCAAACATTTATTTCCAGTTCTGCGCACCTCAAGGGAGTTTTAATCCTGTCTGCTCCTACATTACAAAGGAGGATTGTGTCAAGGCGCATCGAGAAAGCTCAGGAGGCTCTTCCCCTCCGTCCATCTGTGATCGTGTGCACTTTAAGCCGCTAATTCGGCCGCATACCGACCCATCCCTCGGTCATTGTTCCTACCTCAACACCTGCTATTCCGAGCCCACATACGCCCAATCGCCATCGATTCCACCATTTCCTTCGGGAAGTGCGACGCGGGTTTCCCTACCTTCAGGTCTTGGCGCCGGAGGAAGAGGAAAAGAGAAAGCACCATGTCGATATCTACACTTTGAGGTCGATTGGGACGAAAAGGATGGCCAGACTGCGAACATGGGTGATGCAGGATGGAAGGATACACAGAGAATGCGCAATCCATTCAAGCTAGAGATTGGAATGGGACCAGACGGTAGAGACATGCAAACGGTATGCGCATATTTTTTGCGAACTACGTACCTTTCTTCACTGTGCATTCGGCCAGCTACCTCCCCAGTGGATCAACTGTGACCTCCGACGATTTGACTATTCTGTCCTCGGAAAGTTTCATGTGATCATGGCAGACCCCCCATGGGACATTCACATGAGTGTGAGTTGTTGATACAGCTCATGGTCAGGACGACTGGATGACACGCAGGTCTGACAGCTCCCCTACGGAACAATGACCGATGATGAGATGCGGGCTATGCCCATTCCTGCTCTACAAGACGAAGGCCTCTTATTCTTGTGGGTTACCGGGCGTGCCATGGAAGTGGGCCGCGAATGCCTCCGGGTCTGGGGCTACACACGCGTGGATGAAGTTGTATGGGTAAAAACTAATCAGGTGACATTTTTTCCTGAACTCGATTTCATATCCAAACTGAATAATGCAGTTGCAACGCGTAATTCGTACAGGTCGAACTGGCCATTGGCTGAACCACACCAAGGAGCATATGCTCGTTGGTATCAAAACTCACATTGACGAGGCTGGCAATTTAAAGTTCCCCAGCTGGGTCAACCGGGGTCTTGACACAGACGTGATTGTGAGTGAAGTGCGCGAAACGAGTCGCAAACCAGACGAAGTATATGGTCTCATTGAACGGATGTGCCCTGGAGGACGCAAGGTTGAAATCTTCGGAAGAAAGCATAACACTAGACCTGGGTAAGTGTATGCGATTGGGCTGGATGTTTCTTGTACTGACCCTTCGAAGATGGCTTACCCTGGGAAATCAACTTGGGCCCGATCAAATATACGAGGAAGATCTGGCTGCTAGGATCAAAGCTCGTTACCCAGAACGCCTCTCAGGTATGCCCGGAGGTGTTGACGGGAAGATGACGTTGTGATCGAACCCTCTCGCTTTCGTCCCCTTATTATGTGAAACCCTATCGCGTTTCAATCTTGTCTACAGCTTGGCCCCGTCATTCAACGGGTACGAACACAAGGCGAAGCCTGGTCATGACAGAATTGCGTGGAGAAAGGCGGTGTGATCCCAGGCTCGCAACTACCCCTGGACTCCCATCGGCAGAGGTTCGGGCGTCCATACCAATGTGCTTCACTTCATGAGTTGAGAATCGATGTATTCCGTCTGAGAGTTCGTATCTCCTTTCAGCCAGCGCCAAGTTACCCTAGTTAGGAGTGCCCCGAGCCCAACCAGACTCGTTTAGCCCACTGTTAACCTGCCTATAAATAGACCTTTTAGTTCGTGCGTTGCTCTCGGTGCTCGCCATGTTGCAAGACAGTCCCAACCAAAGATCGGTCCTATAATAGCCGGTAAACTAAGCTGATCGACTGACCCTCTTTCCATCGAGGACCACCATGAATGCGAGGAATATACAGGCAGAGCCCGAGTCTGTAGAAATAGATACGAATCTATTGTTAGCAATGGACTATTAATCCGACCGGCTACGCTGATTTCCGTCGCCGCTGTATTCTATATCATAACCTCAAAAACGACTATTGCTGTTGGTCAGCAAGATCAAGTTCCTCGACGAGTAGATCGTTCACAGCAGTTGGATTGTCGAGGTATACTGATGTGAGAGGGTATGTAAATTAGGTCCAAAATGACATGCACGAATCTCCTCACCTTGGTGTCCGGCATTAGGAATAACAAACATACGCCCATTTTCGTTCCCCACCAGGCGAAGATTGTGTAAAGTTTGAAGGCCACCTGCAGGATCCATCCAGTCATGTTCGCCATCTGAAAATTAGTAAGCTATGATGGCGGCCTCGAATAGGAGTCAACACGCTAACAAACAAAAGTGACGGGCATATTGAGTGTGGGTATCCGGTCAACTAAAGGCATATGGGCGAAAGCGTATGGTGCGAGAATGTGAGCTAGAGTCCATAAGTTAACAGCGAGTGAAGAAGTGAGCAAGCCTCACATATGCAATACTCTCCTGAACCTTTAGCAAGAGTGATATTAACGATATAGTCGTGCATGTCACGAGTTTCATCTTCCGTCAAACCGGTGAAGCGACGACTCGAATACTAAACAGACAGACTCGTGAGGAAGTGGTCCGTCAAAGAGCCAAATGTAGAGATAAGACGGACCTTTCCCACAAGCATAGGTCCCCAGAATAGACTTGAACGTACAACCTGGAATGGGCTCCACCCCTCCTCCCACAAATATGTAAACAGTCTCTGAGAGCGGCTGGCTTCTTTCTTGATTGCTCTCTGCCGGCTACGGATATGCCGAATGTCAGCATCAGAAGCAGGTACTGCTTGAGCATCGAGTGAAGTGCGAGAGTTGCCAGCATCGGTAAACTCTCTTGAAGGCATTGACAAATTGTCAGGATTATGAGGAACGCCGGCGGGAGAGAGTAAGATGAGTTTATGAACTCGGGTGGGATAGCGGAGAGCGTATGCAACACTGAAATATGCACCAAGGGAGTGCCCAATGAGGGTCATCCTTTCAATCCCCATTTTAGCGCGCCACTCTTCAAGAGAATCGACGAAGAAGGATTCGGCTTCCCGAACACGGCCAGGGATGTCGTCTCGTTTTGCTTTTATGCGAAATGGAACGCGAGCAGAACGACCCATACCGAGCCAGTCCAATGCAAAGATACTAGTACCACGACTGCCAGCCCACGATGCCAGTGCAGGGAAGTTCCGGAAGAAGAAACCAAGACCAGCGCCATAGCCATGCAAGACGACAGCAGGTGGAGGAGCTGTAGGGGACAGGTTTGTGGCTCGGATCGAGAGGGAATTGAGATAGTGCTTTGGAGACGCCAGCTGTACTCGCTCTGAGCGGGCGATCACCGGGCTGCCTTGAGCGGCAGGGACGGGCGTCGTTTCGGGTAAGAAGAAAGGTAAACGCCTGCGCGAGAAAATGGGCTAGAATAAACCCAAGATGGTCACAGCAAGGACAGACGATCCATACCTCAAGAGTCGCTCCTCTGCGGCGGCAGCTTGCCTCTCCCCGGTAGTCCACCTGGGAGAGAACCGAGTCAGATCGGGCTAACCAAAGGATGGCACGAAACAAACCAGCTCCTGAGGCTCGCGGAGAACGTGATGGGTATATCGCGGGCGGGAGGGATGGCATGAAGGGGAAGAGACGGTGTCGAGCCTGCCATGGAGCCGTCGCGAACGGTGGAGGGAGCGGGGACGAGCTGTACGTGGGCAGCCTCGCGGCGGGATGTCAGCCCGCATGACTAAGGCCAGCATGGCCCCTGTCAAGCCCAGCGCGGCACCGCCGGCCCGGGGAAGTCCAGCGGCCGTCGGAGACGTCTGTGGACCGTGTGAAACATTACGTACGTCGAAGCAACCGTTCTTCGGACCACGTGACTATCCGGCCAATCGGAATCCGTCTATTGCAATCCTTATAACCCGGTCGACTCTTGCTCACACCTCGCATCCGACCCGCCGTCTCAAAGTGCCCCCTCCTGCCATGGAAAAACTCGTCGCGTTCTCGCGTTTCAAGACCGCATGTCCGTTCCTCGGCAGGACGCAGCCACAGACCCTCCGCTCCCTCTCCACCCATGCGTCTTCTCGGTTCCCCGCCATTTCCCAGCTTACCGAGTCGGCTACCAAGTGCCCCATCATGGGTCCCGCTCTCCAGATGCGTTCCACCCAAATGGTCGCTGGATATGCCAGCGTTGCAGCTGAGGCAGACGTACAAAAGATCCATCACAGCAAGGGCATATTCCCTGGCTCCGAAATTACCGATGCCGACATCGCCAAATGCCCCCATGCTTCCGCCGCTCGGGCAGCTGCTCGCATGGCCGACCAGCTTGCTGCCGCTGTCAAGGTTGGGACCGCTTCGGTTTCAAAAACCGTGCCTCCGGCACCGGCCGGTTGTCCCTTCCATCAATCTGTCGCTCCAGAGCCACCCGTTGCTGCGCAAGTTTCTGATCTAGGCACCTTCAACTACGACCAGCTTTTCGCGGATGAACTTGAGAAGAAACACAGAGACCAGTCTTACCGCTACTTCAACAATATCAACAGGCTTGCCAGCGAATTTCCCGTCGCTCACACTGCGAATGTCGAAGACCAAGTTCAAGTCTGGTGTGCCAATGACTACCTTGGCATGGGAAATAACCCTGTTGTCCTTGAAACGATGCAGTATGTGCTTTTACTATCTCCAGTCCTGCCCATTAATTTCCTCGTATAGCCGAACTCTGGATAAGTATGGTGCTGGTGCTGGGGGTACCCGAAACATCGCAGGCAACAGCACCATGCACCTCGCTTTAGAAAGTGAGCTGGCGTCGTTGCATAGGAAGCCTGCCGCCCTGCTTTTCTCCTCGTGCTACGTCGCAAACGATGCTACTCTTTCCACCCTTGGATCGAAGCTCCCTGGCTTGGTGTATTTCTCCGACGCCTCTAACCATGCCTCCATGATCCAGGGCATCCGCCACTCGGGTGCGAAAAAAGTCATTTTCAAGCACAACGACTTGGAAGACCTTGAAAACAAGCTTCGGATGTGGCCTATCAGGACTCCGAAGGTCATTGCATTTGAAAGCGTCTATTCTATGTGCGGCAGCATCGGGCCCATCAGCGAAATCTGTGATTTGGCGAAAAAATACGGTGCTTTGACCTTTCTGGACGAAGTCCACGCCGTCGGCCTGTACGGTCCTCGTGGCGCTGGAGTCGCCGAGCATCTCGATTTTGAGGCACACCAAAAGGCCGGTCAAAACCCGGAGGCTATCAAAGGCAGCGTCATGGACCGTGTTGACATCATTACTGGTGCGCTGGATGCTGATGCTCCATCGTGGCCTATCTGATCTTTCTCTAGGTACGCTGGGCAAAGCTTATGGCACTGTCGGGGGATACGTTGCTGGTTCGCATGACTTTATCGATGTGATCCGCTCCTATGCTCCGGGGTTTATCTTCACTACTTCGCTCCCGCCAGCTACCGTTGCTGGTTCTCGAGCCTCGATTCTGTATCAGAAGCACCATATCGGCGACCGTGCTCTGAAACAGGTCAACGTTTGCAAGGTCAAGGAATCCTTTACCAAACTAGACATTCCGATCATTCCCGGGCCATCCCACATTGTCCCCGTTCTTGTGGGGGATGCGGGGCTTGCTAAGTTGGCAAGTGACAAACTATTGCACGAACACGGCATCTATGTTCAAGCTATCAACTATCCTACAGTCCCAGTTGGCGAGGAACGTTTGAGATTCACTGTCACACCCCGTCACACCTCTGAACAGATCAACGGTCTTATTCGCGCCGTGGACACCGTTTTTGCGGAGTTGAATGTCAACCGCACAAGTGATTGGGCAAAACTTGGTGGCCGCGCAAACGTAGGCACCGGCAAATGCGATGTAAAACCCATCTGGACAGAGAGCCAGATCAACACCGCGGGTGTTCCACAAACCCTACGGGATGGCCAGCCGGCTACGGTTGATGTTGCAGCCATGGAAATTGTCCGTAAGGACTTTGAGGCGTTGCTAGGCCCCATGGAGCGCGTGCGTAGGGTCGAGGGCGAATCGCTCACTGGAACAGTCAAATTGGCAGCGAGTCCTTTTGCGAAGTATAATAGGGTTACCGCAGCTGTTGGCAACCTTGGGATGCCCAGGACTGTCCAGGTCCCTGTCTCCGCTTGATCCTCCAATTACTTTCTGCGTACCTGGTACATCACTTGTAAAGGGGTCTCCGTAACATCGTAAGCCCTCGGGCCATAGAATCACCACTACCACGGAATGCGTGAAGCGTTTGCAATGTGCTCAGTCGCCCATCCTGGCACTGTCATCAACTAGCTACTCAGCTTGATACCTTTTTGCAAGCTGGTACTATTGACCGATCGGTGTTGCATCAACAACGTTGACTTGTTGCACAAAAGTGCCGCCTACCAGGCATCCATGTAAGTGATCATGAACAACCCGGGGCTACAGCAATCTCGGGTATCTGAGCAACTCAGGACGTGACGCCGGCAACAAGGTCGTCCCGAGGGGCTATAACAAGATCACGCCTGCTCCGGCCCAAAGGTTGCGTGGCAGCCAGTTCTGTTCAGCTGTGGTAATATTTCGAGCCCGGACTTTGATTCACATCGCTCAAGCCGAAAGCGAATTTGACGATATTTACTACTGAATCAACTCAGAGTACGGTTGCGACCTACCCGCGAGACCATCGCCACAGCGACTGGCGGGACGTCCCGCCAATCCCGCCAATCAGGTCGAGAATCAAACTTCGGTCGTAATTTCCTGTGTATCGCGTTTAGTAGTAGCGTCTTTCCGGGCATCCACAGACCTACCGCTAGCCCCCCCGCTTCCCTCGCCCGTGCGTGCTTGACGATGGCCGATCCACCCAGGACGTGCGGTTGCCGTTTGCTCGTTTTCTCGCGTTAAAGAGCCTGTGGCGAATCAACTCTTTGCCATAGCTCGTATCTTCCCTTCGACATTAGCTGTTGCACACTGCACGAAACAGATATTGAGCGCTGAGCTTGGGCAGCAACTACACCACCGGTGGCAGAATGACTCGAGCGTCGGATGTGGAAGGTTCTCACGCTCCGGCGTGAAAACTGTCGTTGTACCGTTCGGTCTGCCCTCCGCTGTCTTCTCTATGGGCCTCACTTTTTCCTCCTTGCTTAACTCGTTTTCGTCGTTGCTGCGATGGAGTAAGGACCAGGATATCCGTATATTAATGCTTGGTCTCGACTCGGCCGGAAAGGTATGTTGTGCGAGCTAGGACCGTCGGCAACCTCCTATCTCTTATGCGCGCGTAGACCACGATATTGTACAGGTTGCAGGTGCGAGTTCTTGGATTCGTAATGGAATTTTCTCATAATCCAAAGTAAGATTGGCGAAGTGGTCTCGACTATACCCAGTAAGCGCTTGGCGATTGGACTGGTCAGCGTAGCTGTAGCTGACGCGGTGGACTCGAAGCGATCGGATTTAATGTTGAGACCGTGGAGGTGCGTCAAAAGTTCAGCGTTGGGTTACTTGTCTGACTTGCACCAGTATAAGAACATCAAATTTCAGGTGTGGGACCTCGGAGGACAGTCGAGTATTCGGTGAGAGCGTATGCTACATCTGCGTCCAGCACCGAGCTGATTCCATATAGACCGTATTGGAGGTGCTACTTTCCCAACACTTCTGCAATTATCTATGTTATAGATTCATCCGACCATGCGCGCCTGGGAACCTCACGAGGCGAATTGTTGACCATGCTCTCGGAGGACGAACTGAATGGTGTACCCCTCCTTGTATTTTGCAACAAGCAAGACGTAGATGGCGCACTGAAGCCGGAAGAGATCAGTGAGCAATTAGGGCTTGCGGGTGCAGAGACCGCGAGACAGTGGAGCGTGCGCGGCAGTTGCGCGACGAAAGGTGAAGGTCTGGAAGAAGGTCTCGATTGGTGAGTGATACTCGTCTTGGTCTTTACCGTGCTGCTTATCTGCTCTCAGGCTGGTGAACGCCATCCAAAAGAAATAGCTATTTGCCTACATCTCGTTCATCTCCTCACGTCGTCTCACGATCGATCGAATGGTGGCATACCCACTACGTGGCTGCAAGGGTACTCTAATCACTTTGTAATTCGCATCTAGTCCGAGGTTCAGCGTTCAACGTTTCGATGCTGAACATCAGCTATCCTTGAGGCTTGTTCTGCAGACTATCCACTGAAGTGCGCAGCAGAAAACCCCCGAAATCGAGTCAGGTCTTACACCAAAGGATTCTTCGAAGGATTTATTATGTGTTTCAGTGGTGTGTTGCTTCTGTCACTATTTCCACCTTGTCCGCCGTCGTATTGCCACCACCTTCGTAAGATCAGAACAACTGTCGTTTGACCTTGCAAGTCTATCTAAGACAGATTAAATCACCTTTGCCCTGCCTCCATGATACCACGAAATGGGGAAAGTTGGATGCGCTACATAGTGGCGGCTCAAACGGTACGGCTGAGTGTGCATGCCAGGACACAGTCGCATTTTCGCAATTAGAGAGAAGGGGCTCGGAACACTGTAGGCGTAGCTCGATGCCATTTCCAACCTGACCTCCGTCGGCCCCCTCTTGCTTTTCCCAGATCGATGGTGGTCGGGCGCAAGTCGTTGATGACTCGCACGTACAATTTGAATCTTCCCATAGACCCAGTTGTAACCCCAGAGTTCCCAAAAGAAGAGCTATTTGCCCTTGACACAAAGAGTTTGGTTGTTGGGGACTTCCTCCATCGCCCGGGCCCACGGGAGGTGCTCCGAGCATGTTTGACGATTGACTAAACAGCTGATGCATCGATGAATCAGACTCACGGAGGTCGAACACCCGTCTTGTGCGAATTCAACTATGCCATGATCAACGCTAGCTCAGCCACTCATTCGGAGGGTCTTAGCGGATAGTCAAGTACGACACTCGGAATTACCTCTCGCAAGAATATACATCTTGTGCCCTGCTCCAGTTCCATCTCTCTGCATCAGGGTCTGACAAACACTTTTGGTAGACATCGTAGTTGGGTCTCCAAACCCGAACGGTGCCATCGTCGGCGCAGGTAGCCAGCGTTTCACGTGCCCAATCCACGGCACCAACCTCCCCTATTTGTCCATGAAGTTCCACTGTGGTAGTCAAGGACTCCCCCGAACAAAGCGATGCGGACAAGCGCGTGGCGTTGCTGACATCGAATAGAAACGAGCTCCCAGACCTTCCCGAGCTCCCGCTAGCAAGCCATCGCCCACAAGGTGATGCGGCAAGTCGGACATAGAAAGAGGATCTAAGATCTGGGTATGTCTTTGCTTCCAGTGGTATCAAGGATGGAGATGAGTAAGTATACAGCCGAGAATCAGCTCCGAGCGCAAAGAGCAGGCCAGAAGTTGGCCCGGAACCAATGCATAAGCTCGATATTCCGCGTGGGCGACACGACCCGTTCATGGTCGTCACGTCATCGGGTGATGACACACAAGGTGGTCTCCCTTGTTGTTTGAAGTCATCTAGTATTGTGAGACGGAGATCCCACAAGTTTAGGATACTAAGACACCATCAGTATTTCGTACATCTAAAGGTTACTGCGACGCACCCATCAAATGATCCGCTACTGACCAGAGCATGAGGCCGGGCGTCGGCATACAGGATACTGGTGACGCTCCGTGGAAGTGGAGTCATCTTTCTACGTCCACCGCTCGATTTCCCCTGGCCATGTGCAGCATGGATCGTTATAGCCGGCTGCAATGCTGGGATACCCTCACTGATCCCTGTGGTGCTGCTTGCCATCCGGAGGTCCCACACGCATATCTGCCCGTCCCTACTGCCTGTGCTGAGAATTTCACGGTGAGATGGATCCCATGCGATACACTTGACGGAACTTGTGTGAGTCTGAAGCAGGTGTAATGTACTTTGCGTTTCGACGGAAGAAACTCGCGCGCTCTTGTCCCCGGATGCTGTTGCAAGCATAGAGTCATCCAAACTCCATCTTACGTCGAATATACCGTTTTCGTGTGGCTGAAAAACCGTTCGCTGAGGTTCTATGGACGATATTAGAGTTCAGACAATAAACAATTGTGAGTAAGCATACCAAAATCCCATTCCTGACGTTTAGACGTATCGAGGACTAATACAGTGCCTTCTTCCGTGGCTACGGCAAGGAGGGAAGCGCCGCACCCCTTAGCACCTATTGTGCAGCATAGGCGGAATTCTACTCAAAGATTGAGTTCTCTCACCGTAAGAGTATGCGCAAGCATAAGGTGGCGTCACAAAAGTATGATCGGCAAGGGAGGGACATCTGAACACGTCGGATCTATGTGAGGATACGAAGGATTGCAGTATAAGATGTGAAGGTACTTTTATAGGCTAACTTGAGCAACTCGCACCACAAACCAATGCAGCGAGATGCATACCTATTATCCGCAGAGAACTGGATGGTGGACGCCAAGATCTTTGTAACAGACTGAACATTGTATACCGCTGAGGACGACGCTCAGTGGGACAAAAAGGTACTGTGTCGCCATCCCGCGCTCCTTCATCGTCACGGTTTGAACACGCTAGGCGCGATCGTTTTGCGGGGATCTCGTCTGGCGTTGGTGGTCTCCGCTTGTGAGGGATATTCTCTGGAGTTGTTGGAAGTGGGTTGCCTTGTGTATGCGGGGGAATGTTCGTGCTGTTCAGCAGTACACATTGGTAGTGGTCCTGGTTCGCCATACTTTTGGCAAAAGTAATGTGGAGCGCGATGCGCGTTGGCAAATAGAAAACCACGTGACCGCGTATTAGCCCACATTGGGAACGCCTCGTGTTCTCCGTTTTGCAACGGCCACGACTGAGAACATTGTCCAAGTCAAATGGCGTTTAGGGTACCCGTCCGCTCCGTGGCCACGACCGCCAGGAATCTCCTCAAAATCGGTATGATCCCCGCTGACGGGATCGGTAAGGAAGTCCTTCCAGTGTGTCTGCAGTCTCAGGTCTTTCTGTGTCAATTTCTTACCTACGTGATACAAAGGGAGCAAAGGCTGCGATCCAAGCTTTGGGATCGTCGATACCAAAAACTGAATTTATCGACCTTCTTGCTGGTTTTGAATGCTTCCAGAGGACAGGAACTGCATTGCCAGACGAGACACTTGAAGTGCTGAAGAATGAGTGTGACTGTGCCTTATTCGGAGCAGTCAGGTATGCTTTATTTCAACCCTTTGTATGGATGTACACTCAGTGTCTCAGCTCGCCCTCCCGTAAAGTTTCTGGTTATTCATCGCCCATCGTAGCTTTACGCAAGAAAATGGACCTGTACGCCAATATCAGACCTGTGTCCTCCGTGAGTCTTTTCCCCCCTTCATCTTCGGATGCGAGGAATAATGGGTGTGCTGGCAGGTAGCGCCCACCCCGCATGAGCAGCCAGCTGTGGACCTCGTGGTCGTCCGGGAGAATACTGAATGTCTTGTGAGTCCCGCATCGTTGTGGTCAATATGTTCCCAGTTATAGACGGAGGCCCAGTATATCAAGGAAGAAACGCGGACTATTGGGGAGAAAGGTGCGGAAACCCGTGCAACACGCCTTATCACGGAGCGCGCTTCGCGCCGCATCGGGGAAATGGCCTTTAAGATTGCTCTGGCTCGACCGCGCAAGGTTTGTGGGATCTGGCATTCAACCCATGATGTTGAAATATCTTGCCTTAGCATGTTACTCTTATCCACAAGTCCAACGTACTCTCCGTTACGGATGGCCTTTTTCGCGAAACCGTCCGTGGTGTTCCCACACTACCGGGTATGAACGGGAAATATGATAGTGTTACAGTCGCGGAACAGCTCGTTGACAGTGCTGTATATAGGTTCGTTGCAACTCTGTTTCACCTAATTATCACCGACCGCTCGCAGGCTATTCCGGGAACCAGCGTGAGTACCTTGAAGTTCGTTCCTCCTGGCATGGTCAAGCAATTCCGGTCAGCATCTACGATGTGATGGTTGCACCCAATCTTTATGGCGATATTATTTCGTGAGTTGCTTGGCATAGGGATTACCCTCATCTTCATGCCGTATTGCAGGGATGCAGCTGCTGCGCTTGTTGGCTCTCTTGGGTTGGTGCCATCGATTAACGCAGGGGATGGCTTTGTGATGGGCGAACCGTGAGTCCTGGGCGTGATGAGCCGTAGAAGAATCTCACAAGACATTCCAGCGTGCACGGATCCGCCCCGGACATCGCTGGTCAAAATATTGCTAACCCGTTGGCTGCTATCCGTTCCGCTGCGCTTATGTTGCGTCAGCTTGGATATGAAGATGGTGCTGCTCGCATCGAGAGTGCGGTAGACGAGGTGATTAGAGAAGGTAGATACTTGACACCCGACCTCGGTGGTAAAAGCAGCACGAGTGAGGTTGTGGATGAGGTAGTGAAGCGGATATGACTAGCAAGATGGAATCTGCCTTGATGCATCGATGTAGGGTTATGGTTTACCAGAGCTTGCAAATGGAAACTGCCAGCAGGCTTCACAGCGCCGTCTTTCTCGCGCGCTCCCCACACGTTATAAGCTCGCCAGGCTGATCAGGGCCTGCGTTCTTCCCATCGCTAGTGCGGACACGCCGAGGCCTTCATTCCATCCGCGCGTTGCATGCGTCATTGCTAGCCGCTGCGATCGGTGCACAAGGTGACGAGGGATGGGAAAGAACGGCGCAAAGAAGGGCAAGCAGAAAGAGCCGACTTCTGAATCGACTGTCCCTGCCAGTGCCCCACCCCCACCCCTGCCCGCCCCTTCATCGCCCCCTCCACCCGCGTTTCCGTCACCACCTGTCGCGCACCACATTCCATATCCGCTCGCAAGCATCGACCCAATTGAGGAACGGGAACGAGTCGAGGGCCTCCCCGGTAACTTTTACTGTCGCACAAGGCTGGAATCACTCCGAGGCTGATCGTTTCCCTTCAGGTGGCCCTGATGAGGGTGCAGAGGAGGAGGAGGAGGAGGAGGGGTCATGGCAAAACGTCGATCGCTCGGCCGATGGCTGGGTGGCTGATCCACCCGGAAATAGTAATGATGCATTGGACGACCCCCGTAGTGGCTGGGGCAGTGTCACTCAGGCGCATATGCCCCCATTGCCAGCCAAGTCAGCGCAGAAGAAGATCGGTGGAGGAGGAGACCATACAAAGTCTGATCATCCTCAACAACCACTTCAGCTTGCGCCATCGAACCACCGACATCCGGAACTCGGTGCCGGTGCAGGGGTTCCAAAGAGTGCTGGCAGCTGGGGCCACACGAAACCCCAACGGGCCCAAGACACCTGGGCTCCTGCGGATGACGGATGGGAGGACGAAGACGGGTGGAGCAACGACGACGATGGCGACGAATGGGAAGAAAATGGCGGGTGGAACAACAACAATGGCGAGTGGGCGCGGGGTCAGCAATCTCACTCCGCGACATGGGCACATGCCATGTCTGCCCACACCGCTCGTCCCCAGATGGTGTCGCATGGGTTGACCACTGGATGGCAGAGCTGGGGTGAGGAAGCGCGAAGACTACACAAGGTAACTTTTGATCCCGCCATTCCACCCTCTCCTAGCTCTGTTGGGAGCAAGACAGTTCTATCCCAGCTGCAGCGGTCCCAGGTTTTGAATGCGTTGCTTAATCAACCGCAACGGAACCAACAGCCGTACCCCACAGCCCCGACGGCCAGACCACCAGTCACTGCTACCGTTGCGGGTATCTGGCAGCAACACCGTCCTTCTCAGCATGGGAGCCAACATCGGCAATACCAGCAAGAGCCTCATCGACAGTTTGAACAACATCATGGACATGAAGGCAAGAAGAGTGCAAGGAGCGGACCCCAGAGGGCGCAGCCTCCGCAGCAGCAGAGCAAGAGCGATGGGCAACGGCGGGAGGAGACACACGACGTCTGGGGACTCGGTGATGGGTGGAGCGATTTGCAAGACGAGGACGAGGATGAACGACAGGACATGACACAAGATGCTTGGGGTCGTAGAGTTCGTTTCTCGCCCGGTGCGTTACGAGCGTCTGTGCTTCCTCCATCCGCCCCGTCAGCTGCCCCTTCGACCGTCGTTGAAAACCTCACCGTCAATGCTCTGCCACAGAATAAGCTTGGATTGTCAACGATCCCGATGTCAAAGACACTTTCGTATGCATACTCGGGAACCACATCGTCCGCAGAGAGCGAACCGGGCCGCGCGGCGATGCAGCGGATAACGGATTTCCAATTTGTCGAGTCGCAGGGCGAAGCACTAGAGAGCATACAACGCGCCTTTTATGGCAAGGAACGCAAGGCTGCAGATCGCTTCCACTGGTTGTTTCCGCCAGAAAAAGATGAACGGGTCTCGTCCCTTTTAAACTGGATAAATTACATGTCATTTGGGATCGCATCCTTCGGTGTGAGCTGATTTACTTGTCTTGTGCAGGCGCGGTTCCTCATAATTCCTCAGCTACAGAAATTTCTGCAGACGCGAGAGCGAGGGGCTCTGATCGTCAATGCTGCTTATCGGCCTATTCATTCTCCCAGCGAGCCAGCGTTCGATTGGGTCACCTGGAACCAAATTCAACGTACCATGGATCGGACTCTGCAAGAATCCGTCGGCTACTATAACCCAGCTATGCATATCATTGTCTTTGTCCTCCTTCCTTCACCATCTGGAAACAGTGTTGCTATTTGGAGGCGGAAGTTACCCATCCCTAGTAACATCCGTCTGGCCTATCAGGCCCAGATCACACAGGCAATGGCCTCTCTGCGCAAGGAATACCCTGTGTTTGTGGACGAGTACGCACGCTGGCAAGGATGTAACTCGGATCTGACGAGATACCTAGATTACCGGCCCCACCGGAACCAACGCCTCCGCCGCCCCCCAAGAAGAAGCGCAAGTGGTACAAGCTTTGGTTATCTTCGTGAGTGGTGTGTCCTTGCACTGGCTGGAGTACGATACGTCTATGACTGTAAGCCGTATCTGACCAGCGAAGTTGTACTTGTAGGCCTTTCGTCTATGGCTTCATTTTCCTTTGTCTGTCTCAAGGATCGTGTTCTACAACTATATAGATACAAGGTGAATAGACAACATTAGGATTGTGGCGATGTTGGGTGCGAGCAGAGTGCTGCGGCGATCCAGTACAGCGCAGTTATATTAGGTAATAATGGTCGAGACACGCTCGCACGGTGCACTGGACTGGACAAGGTCGGCGACGGCGACGACGAGGAGTCGATTGACGACCGTCTACCGGGCGATGCCCAGTCTCTTTGGCTGATCGATCTGCAAACGTCGCCCCCACAAATCAAGCACAGACATGGTCCCAGTCTCACCACTTGCCTTCGCGGACGCCGAATCAGGCCAGCGCGTCCACGTTCCCAACGACACAGAGAAAGAAACCCTAGAGTCTCACGAAGTCATCGAACTCCAGGCTTTCAGCGAACGCAAAGCATGGATAGAGGAGAAAATCAAAGTGGGTCTCCACCCCACCCCATCCCACTCTTCTCACCTCACATCTGCCAGTTTCTCGAGCAGTTACCCCCCATCCAGGTCTTCGCTGGCATTGACTCTGTTTGCGCCTCTGTCAATTCCGTGCCTGGCCTACCCTCACGCGAACAACTACAAGACTGGTTGGCAGAGCACGACAAGATCGAAAAAGAAACCGAGATCTTCGACTCCGGTGAGCTCAAGAAGCTCAGAAAGTTTACCAAGGGTATGAATAAGACCTTCCTTCCCCTTTCGCTTACCGACGAGTTACAGCTGCCACCCAGCGCCATCTCTCTCCAGAGGACACGGACCTCATCGAACTCACTCTCACAACCATTTACGAGCTTGACAAGCTTCTTCATCTCCTTCGAGATCGTTCAGAAAACCTTGACCTTCTCGGTGTCCGACTTAGTTGGGAAGAGCACCGCACGGTTGCTTGGGCAGATCTAAGGAAACTCCAGGCTGATATCGAGGCATTCCTCGCAAATCGTGCTCGGTGGTCCCAGTCAATCTATGAAGTCATGGCAAAGCCCGAAGAACGGCCTTCCGCACGTAGAGGATCCGTTGCCTCCATGGCGTCCGACACTTCCGTGAATTCCAACGCCGGTTTTTCACGGACCGCTCGCTTCAAGCTCGCAGAATTACTCTCTCGTGATGCGGCTCAGTATTCTGGGAAAGTGTCTTCCCTGCGACACGGAAGGATCGCTGCCGCAGGAAAAGCTCTGGATAGGTTGATAGACAACAGTCGACGGCCTGTTCCAGAAGAGCTACTTGACGAGCAAGATCGTCTCGAAGAGAAGGGGATTCATGAAATGGAAGACGTCGGAAAGTTTGTTATGGATGTGGTGATGCAATGGAGAAAGTGAGCAATCTCCCCTCCACGGCAACTTTCCGTAAAGTTTATCTTCCTAGGGCGGACGAACTTTACGTTGAGACCATGAAGGATCAGACCGCGGCACAGAATCTCCTGGAAGAAATTGAGACGGCCAAACTTTATCATCCTATCCCTCGGCAGAGCTCAAGCTTTACCTCCCGTGTGGACACTCTAGTCAAACGTCTCACACTACGTGGGGACCCGACGTCTAGCCCTGGCGTTTTTCCTCGACCGACACACCCTTTGTTCCCAGATCAGTTGTCGTTTAACGACGCACTTGTTCGGAGTTTGTCCACGGAATTCGCGACCGCCACGGACTTGGTCTCCAAAGTAGACGACCTCGCCAGAGAGTACCGTTTGAATCATGAAGCCGTCAAGGAAGTTGATCTCCTTTCGCAGTCTGCAAATGAGCTGTTGTTGAAGTCTAACTCCATCATGGACCGCTTTTCGTATGGGATCTCCACTTATGAAGGGGACGGATCGCCACCAGAGTTATCATCCGAAACTTGCCTACAGCCCACCGCGCATGCTACGTTCCTCGCTTTACTACCAACATTATTAGGAGAAGCAGACCAGGCTAGTTCTGCTGCAGACAAACTTGTTTGTTCTTTTCAGTTGGCACTCCTTAATTCGGACCGACCCGGGATCGACCTTTCCTTCAGGCAACATGCCGCCAACGTGTTGGATACTTTGGTAGCTACGCGCGACAGATTACGTGTTCTTGTCGACGAAACCAACACGCGAGTTGGGCACCTTCGAGCCGCCAGGAAGATATGGTCAATCATGAACGAATGCTCGAAAGTATTGCAAACTGCTCAGAGCGAACTTGGGGAGGCGATGAAAATAGAAAAATGGAAGTCGCCGGACAAGTCGGGTGCACATCCTATGACCCCCGAGACCCCACAGTCTCGTAATCTGGATCCCATCGTTCCCTCCTCGGACGTGGCTCAGCGCCTTGACAACGTACGCGGAATTCTTTTGAACGACATTGCAGTACCGTTATCTTCTCTATCGAGTTATCTCGGGGCATCTTTAGACACTTTTCTTGCTCAGACATACAACGGACTCACAAACCAACTAAAGAGTGTCAACCGGATGATACAACTCTTGGATGCGGTCAAATCTCAGTCTGAGGCGATGACCACTCTTCGGGACGAAGTAAACGAACTGCAGCTTCGGATTGAGGATCTCATGCTTCGATATGACAATGCTACTGAAGAGGCACTATCAGAGAAATTAACTCTCGACCACATCTCGGAAACATACTCGAGGCTACAGTTAGATACTGACGCCCTCTGTGATTTGGTCAAGAGCTTTGTTAATGGTGTTGTCCACCGTGTTCCCATGGTCGCTCCAGATCTTGGTGACCACGCCTCCACCCCCTTTACCCGAAAAAAGTACTCTTCTGTTGACTTTCATCTTGGTGGCTTTGCGTTACCAACTGCTGTTGAACTTCCTTTTTCGCTCACCGACCTAGACAACAGTGTTCGGGAGGACTCCAACTTCCTCGTCATGCGGCTCACTGGGGGATCAGACAATTTACATCGAAAGGCTGACCATCTCCAGCTCGCTCGTATGGCGAGAGAAGTCGACACTGCAGTGTCTTCAGCGACTTGCGACTTGCGCGAAGTCGCTCAAGATCTCGAGACCTTGTCCATCTCCATCGCCTCGATACCACACACTAGCTCGAAATTACAGGATTTGCAGGAACTGTCTCAAGCTGTTGAACGGCACTGCTCCCACAACCGTTCTCGTTTATCCCGTTCGTTGTCCTTAATCAGAGAATCAATTCGCCGCATGGAATCAATACCAGCTTCTCGCGACTCATGCTTTCATGAAACGCTACTCTCATCATGCCGGCGAAGTGTGGATGACTTGGAAATCAAGTTCACCTCATGGGGAAACAGAGCCGCTGTGGTTAGGGGAGATATTTTGGAGGCTATTTTTCTCGAATCTCAAAGGTTGGAATCTCTGCGTATCCAACGCGAACGAGAAGCGGAGGGAAAAAGGGGTCAAGAAAAACGCGAAAGCTTAGAAGAAGCCGCTCTTCGAGAAGCAGAGCGGCCGGCTGCCGAGCGGAGACATCATGACGAGCGTGCTCTTGAGACGGCGGAAGGATTAGTTCGGGAGTCAGTCGTGTTTCCTGAGACCGAGAGTCATCATCCGGGACGGGTGGGCCGGGAACTCCCAGACGCGCTTCCTGAAACACGAGAGCGGCAAGAACAGATTACCCCTACTTCGCTGCGAGAAACTGAAGAGAGCATTTCAAACAGGGAAAGGGCGAAAATTATGGCAGGGGATACAGGTTCCAGGGCCGCGGAGTCTAAAGAAACGGAAACGGTTGAACCCGGAGATACAGTCACTCAGTGGAACCGGGACCTTGTCCGAGAAGAGGGCGTGACCATGGCCACACTACCAGGTGGTCTGCAAGAAGGTTCGTCTTATTTCGGCTGCTTTTGTCTCGGCGGTAAACTCTTTCCCCCAGATGTGTTTGGCCTTCGGGTAGCTCCCTCACCTCCCATCAAAAGTCGAGGAGAAGATGAGTTGTTAGACAAAATCTTCACTCTCAGGAGAGGTCTAAGATCGATCAATATCAATGAGATTGCCAGGCCCACGGCAACGTCAGTGTTTGCAGCACAATTACCAACTTTAGGGGAGTATGGGAAGATGAACGCTCGGTTTTCTACCATCCTATCTGCGGTCACGGCTCTGCCTCCATCTCTTTCAGCGGCCGCTGAGGTAGAACTTCGGTCGCTGAGGAGCGAGCTAGATGCCTCCCAGGAACTTATGCAACGTATTCGCCGGCTAGCAGACCTTGCGGACGTAGCTCATAGCTGCGACATGGCTCTCAGTGATCTTTTGGAGCACATCGACAGTTATCCGGCACCTCCTATAGGACCCTTGTCAAGTACACACGTCTCAGCACCCCGCTTACCTCCGGAGCAGCAGCTCAGTGCTCGAATCGGTTTCACCAGGCGAATGTTTGCGCATGTAACAACACACTATGAACCCAATGGTGACGATCCTCGTGCTGTCACTGAGTACCAACGTGTCCAGCAAACCTGGCAGGAGCTGGAAGACATGGCTAACGACAGGCTTGGGGGAAAGAGGTCGCGATCATCGAGTGTAGTCAGCTCTGGCCGAAATAGCCGTACGTCTGTTTCTGCTGTTAGCTCTTATTCGGGAGGATCGAGTCGTACGAACAACCCCAGACTCCCTCATGGTGGAAAATCTGGTAGATACTCAAACCTCTCGGTGGGGGGGTCAGATGGTGGCAAGTTCCTGGCCCCGAATCATGCGCCTTCTCAGCGTGTGTTGTCCGGCTCCTCGAATGGTCATCACCGCTCGTCCAGTAAATTGTCCATGGCATCGGTGGATACAGCCCGTTCAGTTTCTGGACCTATCACATCAGCGTCGCCTGGGTTTTCGTCTTCCGTGCACAGTTCCACTTTTGCTTCCCGCCAGCGCACGGCCAGCATGTCGTCAAACGCCTCGGGCCCTGCCCCGACTCCTTCGTTGACGGTGCGGTCGTTGGCACAAAGTAGGTCTCGGGTGTCTCCTACACCCTCAGAGAATTCATCGAATTCGCGGACCAATGCAACACGGTCCTCTTCATCCATGTCAACTTGGGCTCGCGCACCGAGACAATCATTTCCCGTGGCGAGCAGGGTTCAGACCCCTCCTCGTCGGGCTCAGCCATCCATCAAAAAAACGTACGTTGCTAACCCGCAAAATAAGCTCGATATGGCTGTTGGAGATGTTGTCAACAAGCTTCCTGTGAATATCAATGTCGAAGTCGTCGCCGATACCTGGAAGGATCAGAGTGGCAAATACTGGATTGGCGATCAAGAGCCTAAATTATGCTTTTGTCGAATCCTTCGATCGCAGACCGTAATGGTTCGTGTTGGGGGTGGATGGCAGGAATTATCTAAGTATGCGATGCGCTATTGAATGGCTTCCAAAGACGTACGCTGATGTTTACTTAGATTCATCAAAGACCATTTTGCAGACCAGTTTCGAATAATGCCCCCTGACTCACCGCAATTTGGTTCCCCTCGATTTGGACCCAGAGAGGAAAAATGGATTAGCTCTGCGACCTTGTTCGAAGCACCAGAAACCATTGCTTCCCCTCCCCCTCCACGTACCCCAGAACCGTTAGCTCCGTTTATACCCTCTTTCACCGTTTCTACGCCTGGTGCTCACAGTCCGCAGACTGTTAAATCTTCCTCATCATCAGGGTCGCCATTGGCCCCTTTGCAATTCATACGTCGTGCAAATCCACCAATGCGTCCGATGACGCCATCAAAGCCACCTACTCATCGCCCTCGGACAAGTATACCAAATACGCCAGCCCGACATACATGGAGACCTTGATAATTGACTGTCCCATATCACACGCGGTCACAGATACCTACTGCTAATTATTATTTTCATGTTGACTTTATGGGATAAGGACGCTCGCTAGCGATACTGCTGCTTACTGTTACGCGTCTTCGTGCTGTGTACTTGTCATGTCTTTTACGTAGATTTATTGTCTGACCGTCGACACAGTGGATGTGCCAGATTAATTTTTTCTATTTTTGGTAACACCTGCCTGAATCTTTGACTCTCGTAGCTTGAGTTTTGACCCGACATGTGACAAACACGTCAACGTCCTGTCCAAGAGTTACCCCTCCATGGATTCCGATCTGAAATGCAACCGTCTCAACTGCAGGAAGACATTGGTCGACAAAGCGGTGGTGGTGCGAAAGGATCCTTATTCCCTGCCATCTCACTCATCGAAGGCTGGATTTTCCAGACGACGTGTAAGTCACTAGCACTCGCGTCATAGGGCCATAATCATGCGATTCCACGGGAATAGGCTCGCATATATTCTGCCGTGAGTTGATTAGCAGAGCTTTCGCGCGATTTCACAATAATTCACTCCGAGCAGTGGAATGTGCCAACGAGCTGTTCAACGCATCCCGCCTTTGTCCAGGTGAGATTCTGTCACCGAGTTTCAACGCGTGCCTAATAGTCACAGCTTGCGAAACATCGCTTACGGAGCCGTGCGTGAACATGATCTATCTCGTGGGTCCCACCTCTGAAACATCATCACGTCTGTTAGGGACGACGTGGTGGTAATGAGCCAGGTTTGTACTATAGACCTCATTGACGAAGCAAAAGGTGTGTTGTCTGCACCCGACGAACGATTACAAAACGGTGCGTGGACGCGCTCTCGACGACATGCTCTGTACTCTCCCTAATCGCTCCACAAGTCCGTTCTTTCGGGGCTGAACCCATCCACTATCATGGAAATTTGCAGTCGGTCTGTGCCATCATTGTTCCTTTCACCATCAAAGTTCACAGCCATGAAGCGCACTATCTTTTTGGCAGTATCAAATACACCAGGAGAAGTGCGTCATCCTGGTCTTCCGCTGGTTATGCCGCATACGTGTTGTCACGCAGTTCATTCCAGCATGCCGTTACCCGGAACCTCAGCGACAAAAATGCCCAGCTGCAGAAACAACTCGAGAATGTCGTAAGGGAAGGTATGTGCCGTCCCGTCATATGGAGCTACTTCGTGAACAGACAGCTATTGTTTGTGATCACAGCTAACGGGGAAATTAATCTCCTTGGGGGCAAGGTTGCAGGTAAGGCATAGTGTCATACGTCCCATGACGTCTTGCCTATTGGAAAACAGAGTTGGAGAGAGATCTTGAATTGGAGCGTCGGAGGATCCGCGAGTTACAAGACACGTCGAGAGAGCGAGAGAAGGAGTACCAAAAACTAAAGGTAAAATCAGTCGGACCTGGTTCAACCTCAACTCCGTGAAGCAATTTAGGCTCAGCTCGACAGAGTAAAAAGAAAGGCTCTTCTCGGCCCTGATACTTCCTGTACAACTCAGCCTCCCGTGCAAGGTTTCGGTCGTTCTCATCATTCTCTCGACAACCAGTCCAGACAAGTGGACATAGGCGCCGTGGTGGGTGGCATGGAGGCCATTGGGGTGAATTCTTGGCCGACTTACTTTTGTCAAAACCCCATATCTGACAAAGAATCAGATACAACGAACGCCTCTCGTTAATCGCGTTACGAGAGGGAGTCTCGGGACACAACAGGGGCATACCGGACTACAGCAAGTGGTGTCACACTCGACCGTGCCCGCCCGAGCTGCCACCACACACCGCCATTCACTTCATATAGGGGACCGCTCCATCATGGCCAACTCTGTTTCTGATAGATCAGATAGTGCCCACGAAGTGGAAAATTTACTTCTTCCGAGGACGGTCAGAGGGCACTCTGCAATGCAATCCGGTTCAAGTGGATGGGGAATGAACTCAGCGAAGTCTCATCAGGTTCACCAGCGACGTTGGTGATATGTGCTTATATGTTCGGATACTCTTTCTCACTCCTTCACTGCAGCATTCAACCTTTCAACAAACAGGGGATTCAGGCCCGGAAGATGACCCCATTGATCATGAGACCCAGGTATAGATTAAGTTAGACCGGTAAACCAACCAGAGACAGAGGTACATGTATAACATAGCGTGTGTGAACCGATGTAGCGTAAGGCAATGCGTGATGTATGTTAGCGTTTGGCAAAAGTTAGTGAAAGTAAAAGAGAGAGAAGAGGAAAAGGTGGGTGGAGACATCACTCGTATCGAAGAGTGCCATTTTTTTCATCTTCGAGGTACTGTCCAATAGCTAGTATGTCCTGGCCAGCGCGGCGCAGGTAAACAGCAAGCACACTTCTATCCGCCTTCGGCAGCAGCGTTGCGAGCTTGTCGACTTGTCGATTGAATTCTAAAGCTGAACTGTCATGTTGCGGTGCACTTCCGCGGCCATCAAAGAGAGAGGGTCTGCGTGTCATGGTATTGGAACGCTGAGGGACCGTCCCGTTCAAAGAATTCTGGGACGTGATAATAATGGTTTGGGATCTTTGCATGCGATTGGGAGGGGCACGTGGACCCCCAGGGACAGATGGTGCGACGGGGGGTAGGTTAGCCGGACGGGGGCTGGATTGTTCGCTTCCGTTCTTGGGCAGACTCTTGGATAGCGTCTTCGCAGGGGATGGAGGGGTTAAAGATTTTTCCTTCTTGAGGCTAGCCCTACGTCCAAGGGACGCTAAGAAGCTCCCAGGGGACTTTACAATCGAAGGGGAGACAGCTGAACGGCTAGATGAAGATGACGATGTTGCAATCATCGTAGACGCTCGAGAGGGACGAGGAGCCGTGGCCAACGCGGGATAAGGAAGAGGAGGGGGTGCATTTGGCGGGCTGGCATCAACAGCAGCGCGTGGAGCAAGGTCAGTTGCCGAGTAGGCATCTGCCCGCCTCGGAAACGTGACACCCGAGTCGGTGGATGATTGAGAGATATGACGCGGCGCAATGGATGGGGAAGACGTAGATGGTGCACGGGGTCCCCTTGATGTATTTACACTAGAGCGTTTCACCGACGAGTGGGGATGAAGAGCTAACCATCTCAGCCAGATGCTAGGAAGTGGTAATAGTTTAACCTACCCTTGTACTTGGTCTCAGAAATCCAGTCACTCAAACCACAATCATATTTGTACAATTCGTTGATCTTGTAAGCATAACCCATTGACCGTTCCAAGGCAGTTCGTTTCACAACCACGTCCGCAAAGTACATCGCAGACGGGTGTGCCGACTTCGTCCTTTGCACTGGTAATGTCGGCTGCGACACAGAATGAGTAACCGAGGGTGAGGGTATCCCGGATGAGCGCTTGCTTCCAGCAGAAGGTCGATTGAGTGACATCAGAGACGGCGTGCGGGGTAGGGATGAGAAACGTTTGATGTTGAGCGCGTTCTTTAGCGACTTTGTGTCCAAGTGAGGGAGGTCATTCTTCGCTGGAACGGGAGGTACTGCCTCTTCGAGGAAAGTGAGGGTTTTGTCGGCATCCACCCAGCTTTGCGCGGCACTTTCGTCGGAGCGAGGTGAAGATGGCGGAGGATCAACATGAGGTCGTTTAGAGCTATTACTACGACTGAGGTTGGGCCGGAAGTTATCAACGCGACGGATCTCCAGGCCCTTTCCCCCGTTCCGTCCTTCATGACCACGCGGGGGTTCAATAACGGTTGGCGGTGGCACGTCGGAGGAACTCATGATCCCCATGTCGTCGATTGCGAGACCGATGGAAGCCACCAGATCGTCCATCGAGTCAAGACGGGGCAACAATGTAGCAAGTACCTCGTGTGGTGAGGTTGGAGCCTCAGAATCTAAAGTAGATAGCCTTGATGGGGGAAATGCGCCTTCCCGGACGTGGTGTGACTTTACATCGGAACTAAAGCTTTCTTGGGAGCTGGCCCAACAATTTACCCGTGCAGGGCTCAACGAAAGGCTGAAGATACGTACCTCGGGGGACTGCCCATGGAAGGAGCAGCCGCAGGAGAAACTGTTGTAGTCGCCTTCTTCGGACTTGTAGGTACGGCTTCCCTCTTAGTTGATGGAGACAAAGAGTTGACTTTTAATGCAGCGGCGACGTGTGGTGGTAATTGTAGCACCTGTTTCATGGCCTCTATCTCATTTTTCCGTCGGATGGGTGAATGTCTAGGAGGTCGTGGGGGCGGCGGCGATTTGGAGTCCATGTTCAAGATGGCCTGGGGAGGTGGCGGAAGCGGTCCCGCAGTGGCATGCAGACCAGGCTGGTAGTGCAGGTACGGGGATGACGTCGTAGCAGGTGAAGTCAGAGCAGTAGAAGGAGTCAGAGGACTGGAAAGAGCGGTCCTAGGAGACATGGGGTCTTGCGTGCTAGAGTATGGACTTGAGAACGCGGGACCAGGTGAGGGGGGTTGAGGAAAGAGGTTGACTACGATGGGGCCAGCGACGCGTCCACTTATATGCTTTGACTCGCCTACGTTCGGTGTTCGTACAGGAGTGGAGGATTCGTTGACCTCCTTGACGGTACTGGCACCGGGAGTGAGAGCATCTCTTCTCTGGCGTGCACGGTTGGTCGAACAGCCCGGGTCCGATATCTCGGAAGGCCCGGGAGACGGCGACCTCGACTGCGGTATCTGGAATACAGGTGGCCTGAGCGAATCGGCGACAGACAGCGCGTTGGACGGATGCCGTGGAACCGATGCAGACCCAGGGAAGCTGGCCGTACCGACAATGGCGACCTCGCGCGAAGATTTACGGGGTACGTGACCGAAGACGCCAAGGGCGTTGAGGGCCGATCGTGGGTGGTTGCTGGGTAGTGGATTGCCAGCAGCAATGGAAGGCTGCGGGTTGGACACAGGAGTCGCGGGTGGTGTCAAGGCCGAGTATGTCTGGGGAGACGCGTCTGGCGGTGCAACCAATGCGAGCCGTCCGAGGTGGGCCTCGAGGCGAGCGCTCGGTGGACCGCCACCGGACACGGAGACGGAGGGCCGAATGCCATGGCCAGTGCTGTTTTCTGTCTGACCAGGCGCGTGGGCGTCCATCTCCACGATGGCAAGACGTCTTCTGTCAGTGCCCCCCTGGGAAGGTATGCTGGTCCGACGAGGAGCACCGGTCGAAGAGTCTGCGGGAGGCGATGCGGCGCGTGGTCCAGGATGTAAAGTTGTGTGCGTGGCATCAGCGGACTCGAGCGACCGGGACCAACGTCGGCCAGCATCGTCGGACTGGTAGTAGGACAAGATGGCGTCAGTGTCTTGTCGTGCCAACGCTGGGTTCACCGTCACTATGCCTACCCGCACCGAGCATAGCAGGACGAGACACGCACCAGCTGCGCACATCCTCGACTCGAGACGGTGGTGGCTACACAGCGAGATATGAAGACATTGGCTACTCGGCGAAGCAAACTGCCACTGACGAGGCACTGTTCATATTACGCCCGCACACCGTAATACGCTCGACGCTAGGTCCCAACAGCCGGCAGCACCGCCTCGAGTACTGCCTGACCCCCATAGCTGTGCGGCCCCACCATCACTCCCGAGCCCGCTAACCACCACGGGCACTGACATCACTGATCCGCCAGCCAAGCTCTCTCCCCGCCCAAAATGGCCGAACAGTTACGCCGTCAAACATCCAGGCATCGTCGACGCGGCAGTGCTCTGTCCTCTCCAGCACGATCCTGCGAGCGTTGGCGCCTGCGCTACGCCTGTAGAAAGCTCGTCCGTGATCACTCACGAAATTCTGGAGCTTGTCCAGCGCGCCAAACGACTCCAAAAGATGCGCAACGAGGGGTAATAGGATCGGCGAGGTGTACACTCCAGCAGCACATGGGTGGTAGGGCGATGCCACAGACTTGGATTGTGCTGGGTGCGGCGCCGAATCCGAGCCCAAGAAGAACCTCGGATGGCCTACAATGTGGGCACAAATTTACTCCCCCGAACACGACCGAGCGTAAACAGTACCCACCCTCAAGTATGACGCTGCGCAATGCCTCCCGGTCGCTCGGATACTTGGCGACGGGCTTGCAGTAATACCACGACTGTCCCGCCCAATCATCAACTGTCAAGGCAAGATGATGCGCCGTGATCGTGCACGCCACCGTACTGCCGAGCGACTTGACGGTCTCGACCGCCGCCCGAGTGGTTGCGTGCTCGAGTACGATCCGTAGCTTGGGGAAGGCCTTGTGCAGTTTTTCCAAGTGGGGAAGAAATCTTTCTTCCGCGTTCAGAACGCAGGTGTTCTGAGGTTCACCAATACTGTAAGTGATCGAGGACAACAATGCTTGGCCCGCTTACCGCAGCAGCATCTGACGGGATTTCTCCGTGCAGGTTCAGGACAAGATCACATTTCTCCATCTCCTCAAGGACAGGATAGTAGATTTCGTATGATTCGATGCCATCGTCTGAATTGGTGGTCACACCCCTAGGGTACGACTTGACACCCACGACACCTGCATCTTTTGCCTTTCTGACCTCTTCCGTGGTGAGGTCAGGCGAGAGATAGAGGACCATCAGATAGTCGACCTCGTTGTCGATCTCCTGTAGTCGCTTCCTGTACTCTACCGCCTGGTCCGT
The DNA here is from genome assembly GCA_038090195.1 of Boletellus deceptivus. Lineage (NCBI taxonomy): Eukaryota > Fungi > Basidiomycota > Agaricomycetes > Boletales > Boletaceae > Boletellus > Boletellus deceptivus. The sequence continues at coordinate 69,852 of JBBPMG010000058.1, forward strand.
CGTGGTGACTGGGGGGGATAGATTGGGCTAGATCTCGGCTGAGACGAGGCTGATGGTCTTGACGACATCGCTCACCATGACGTAGGCCAGGTCGAACCCGCCCTTGCGGACGTGCGGCGTGACCAGTCTTGATAAATCACCGCTCCGCAGATGGACATGAAAATCTGCGGGGGACTCCACGACCAGCTCTCTGTCGACGGCAGACATGGGGTGATAGCACGGCCACGTGACCACCACGCCGGACGCGTTCGGTTTTCAACCACGCCTCCTACCACCGCTCATGGTTGCAGCCGGTTCTATCACCGTTGCGGGTGGGTGCCGTCCCCCTTTGTGTACTGTATTCTGACACCACCAAGTGCGCGTACGGCCTCCAACAGCTTGGGAGGCCGCTCGGCTGCCAGAACCTTGCTATGACACCACCATCCGCGGGGACGGCACTCTCGCGACACCCGCTAGATCAGTGACGACTTCGTCACCACTTCGTGACATCGTCCAAATAGTGGACGACCGTATTATCACTTTTGATCCCGACGAGAAGGACAAGGCCCGTGCTTTCGTTGAGCGTGGCTTTATGCCTCCGGGGACCAAGCGGTACAAGGACAAGAGGTTTATGTTCGATAGGGTCTTCGATGGCGATGCTCGGCAGGAGGAAGTATATGCGGTTACCGCAAAACCGTTGCTCAACGGGCTGCTGGACGGCTACAATGCTACTGTATTTGCGTACGGTGTACGCCATTCAGCATGGTCTGCCTCCGTGACATTGCTGACCACCTTGCAGGCAACAGGTTGCGGAAAGACACACACCATCAGCGGAACAGAGGCGGATCCAGGCATAATCTACCTCACCATGGCCGATCTCTTCCAGCGCATTGAGGACCGTCGGGATGAGTGGACCACCGAGGTGGTTGTCACCTTTCTTGAAATATACAACGAAGAAATTCGTGACCTTCTCGCCGAAGCTGGTGCTTCTGCTCCACGCGGCGGTCTCCAGATCCGTGAAGACAAATTCGTCAAAGTTATCGGCCTTGTCGAGTTACGGCCCACCAGCGCGGAAGAAGTCAAACAGATCGTCCTCCAGGGCAACTCGCGTCGGACACAGTCACCTACGCACGCGAACGAAACTTCATCTCGTTCACATGCCGTGCTTCAAGTACACGTTACACAATCCCCGCGGACTGCCTCTCTGACTGAACAGCGAACAGTGGCCACGCTATCTATCATCGACTTAGCCGGAAGCGAGCGTGCCGCCGCCACGTCCAATATGGGTCAACGAATGATCGAAGGGGCCAACATCAACAAATCTCTACTCGCGTTGGGAAACTGCATTAATGCGCTCTGTGAGAGTGGCGGCGCCACTCGACACGTTCCGTATCGCAATAGCAAGCTTACCCGTCTGCTGAAGTTCTCTTTGGGCGGTAACTGCAAGACCGTAATGGTGGTCTGTGTGGCACCCACCTCTCAGCATTTTGACGATACACACAACACTCTTTTGTATGCCGAGCGTGCTACCAAGATCAAAACAAAGGTGGTCACTCGCAACGTTGTCAATGTTGATCGTCATGTCGGGCGATACGTTGAAGCCATCAATCGCCTTAACATTGAGGTTGCGGAGCTCAAAGCCAAGCTTGCGGGGAAAGTCACCGCTGAAAATGATATTGCCAGGCGCAAGAGAGCGGAGGCTAATGCCGAAGTAGAACGCGCGAGGCAAGACATGCATGCGCGAATGGAGCAAACACAACCATCAATAATTGACGGCGCGTCCTGTGCTGGCAAGATATCCGCCGCAGAAGGGAAGCTACTGGCTCTCCGTACTCGGATTGCTCAGATCGACGCGTTGATTAACGGCTACTCTTCGCATCCGCCTGCGGATCTCGAAGCCGAGCGGGCTCTTTTGCAAGCTCTCGCGAGCCCAGAAGAGCAAGCGATCAAGCCAGATTCTTCCTTAAATGTACGCCTAATTCGCTCTCAAAATTCGCGCAACCTTTTCGAAGCCACTCTTCGTGCAGTCAGCGAACGTCGTTCTGACAGACTCGAAGAATTCAGCATCGAGAATGTCAAAGCAGATGCGAAATGGCGAATGGCAGAAATGGATCGCATCCGGGCGGAAGCCGAAAGGGACGCTTTCAAAGAATGCTTTCGCTCGCAGGCGGAGTTGGTTGTCACCCTTCTGGGGATGGTTGGACGGTGCACCGTCGTCCTAGGAAAGGCCTCGCGCATCTTGAAGGCGGCGATGGAAGAGGGAAAAGACGGGGTCGAAGGGGCGATGGAAGCCATTGCAACATCGCTGAGTGCCACTGCAGGGAAAAACGACGACATGCTTTCCGCGCTGATCGGGCAGACCACAGCGATGTATGCCGCTCACCGTGGCGTAATCTCCACCGAAGCAGATGCCAATCAGTCTGCTTTGCAGCCATTCGCTCGCACAGCCTCCGATTCGGGCTTGAAACCTGCTGTCAAGACCTCTAGAAGATCATCGTACAATAGTGTTACATCACCACGAAAGGCGCACAAATCCCCACGCAAGTCGCTGCGCTCTAGCATTGGCCAGCCATATCGCCGAGTTTCCGACAAGGAAAAAAAAGTTGTCCAATGGAGAGACGAAGCAGGTAAAGGGGACCTAGACGATGCAGGACAAAAAGAGGGTCCACCGATATTTTCGATCGTCGCGAGTGACAGCACGGAGAGCATCGGCCGTAGTCACTCTGTTGCGGGTTCAGAGAGCGAGTGGGAAGACGAGCGAACTGATGATAGTCTCACCCTCAGTTTTGTCACTGATCCGAACGCAGGACCATCCTCTTCGCCTTCCTCGTCCCAACTGTCCTCGAGTCTTAGGCCCAACACTAGCAAGCGCCCTCGGTCAAGTCGTCTCGACCCCGGATTCCTTAAAGCAAAGGGCGCGACATCACTTGGGTGTCTTCAGGAAGCAGAGGAAGATGACTCGCCGGTCAGGCGAGCGTCACCATTCTCTGAGAGGAACATGAACCACTCTGCAAGAAATGGCAACGAGGCTTCATTCCTTCATGTTCCCAAGAAAGGCGAGCACAGTGACAGTCCCTCCCGTCGCATGCCCACGTCTACTCCCCGTCTTGCGGCATCCACCAAAGGTACACGTAGGCGGTCGAATGTTGGTCCGATGCGCAGCGAGAGAACGCGTCGGAGGTCAAGCATGATCCCACAGCCTTCCTCGATTGAGGACGAGGCTCCTGAGACCGTTGGTCCACGGCGTGTGGAAGCCGTTGGGAGATCACCTGCAAAGCGGCCCAAGAGGCTCTCATTACTGGGGAATGCTTCAAGGTCTTTGAGGGTCAAGGGATCAAGCATGTTGTCCAGCGTGCCTACGTTAACTGTTTCAGGAATAGATCCAAATAGCAGCATCAGCGCGGATACAAGTATGAGACTGGTTCATTCAAAACCGTCATGGCGCTGAACACCAAACTGCTCACGCGACGACAAATCGAGGGTAGAGCTCTTGTACTGTACCTTTTGTCATTATCGTCGATTTTGTTTATACCACCACACTCATTCTGTAACTTGCGTTTCCCACATGCTAACCACTGTTGTTTCAGATCTATGTGTGTTGTTCTGTATTCTCGTTATTAATGTGCAATCATTGTTGATGATGTCCATACAAAATGCGACACTGCCATTGAAACGATTCACAGCCTCGCATAAATGGCGAACGGTGCCAAAGACCAAGAAAGCACGATATCAGATTATACGCTTTACCTCAAAGAAAGACTGGTAAACGTGTTAACCACACGGACGCTTAGGGCGTGACGAGACAGACCTTGAGATAGTATACTTGCCATGCAACGACCGAGAAGAGGACCACGGATTGCAGGACCGACCACCATTTGACGCGGTCGTTGGTGGACTCGGCAGTATCACGGTGGCGTCTCTCGCGCACGACAATGTATTCCTGTTCGTCTTTGATCGCTAGGAGCCCAATTGCTAGTGAGCGGATTTCGCGCTCGACGGGAGCCACAATATCCTCTATCGCAGTGACCATACTTAGCTAATGCGACAAGACGCAGGGGGGACTAACCCTCTTCAGAGATGTATATGATACCGTGAACGTTGAAGCTACAGTGTGCATGAGCAGCACGTCCGGGGGCCTACTGTGGAGAGCAGTGTCGTACCTAACCTCCTTGTCCGCCATCGTACTCATCTGGTTGGAGAAGCAGTACTCGTACCGGCCGTCCTTTTCGGCTGTTATCGAGGTTGAACCGGTGCTGTGTCTGGTGTGCTTTGTCAACACGCTTCCGTCTGGGTCCGCGAGCTGCAAAGGAACAGATGGGCATGGAAAAGGGTGGAGATGACACAAAGATCATACCCAGAAATCAACATCGAGGTGACCGCCTTCGCCGACTTGGTAGGTGACGGTCATCTGGGGGGGGCCGGTCGGAAATGGAGCAAGGGAGGGGTGAGACGGACGGTGTGCACCTGGTCGTGTTCGTGCAGGTCTTCGAAAAAACATTCCTTTGTCGATGCAGGTATGTGGATCTTGTGCGCACAGACGAGAGCAGAGAAACATGCGAGCAGGAGCGAGAGGGAGAGGACGAGGTGTCGGCGCGCCATTACGGTCACAAAACGCAGGTGGACGAACAAAGCGTCGAGGCGCAGAGACCCCAGACACTTGGTGTAATTATTTTGATTTGATTGTGATGATAATAATTATCTTGGTTTCTCCCCACTCGCCGACGGACCAACGCAACTTGCAGCTCTCCTCTCCGCCCCTCCATCGACGCCATGGCAGAACTGAACGACCCGCTCGCCCCAAAGGTCAGTCCTCAGAACCACAAATCGGCTTAGCACCCATCGAGCCAATCGTGCCACTCATTTCACATGGCCGACAATGCGACGCTGATCTGGCACGCATCACAGCAGGAAGAAGAGGCCGATGCCCATTTCGAGCCCGTCATCCGACTCACAGAGCAAGTGGAAGTAAAGACTCATGAAGAGGACGAAGAAGTTCTTTTCAAATTGTAAGCAGATTTCGGTGTTCCTCCCATCGTCGCTGATAGGATCCCTGCGAATCTCAGGCGCGCAAAGCTTTTCAGATTCGATACCAGTGGTAGTGAGTGGAAGGAAAGAGGTACAGGCGACGTCCGTCTGCTTCAGCACAAAGAGACGCGGAAGGTCCGTTTGGTCATGAGACGTGACAAGCCCCTCAAAGTCTGCGCCAACCACGCCAGTGAGTGCTTTGTGTCACTTTACGCTCACAAGTT
>JBBPMG010000059.1:8051-74924 GCA_038090195.1 Boletellus deceptivus
TGCGGTGCCCACGTTTCCTCGCGCGTCTTGGGGAGCTTTTGGACGGCGATCTCGAGGAGCGGGTTCGCCCAACGTATGCGGGGCAGCTCTTCTTTGACGAAATGGCTATCGTCGGGACGGGGCAGGGGCGGGGGAAACGCGTCAGTACCGCGTGTCACTCATGTGCACTGTGCCAGAAATGCTCACCGTGCACCCATGTGGTCGTTCCGCGCCGCGAGCGTCAAGCTTATACGCCGCAGTCCGTTCAGTGCGAGGCGCGGACCCGCATTCAGCTGCTCCAAAATGCGAGAGAGATGCGATGGAGGTGGGATGAACTTTCCGCGTCGGCGTGGCATGGGTGCGCGTCGCAGCAGAGACGCAGTTTTCCGAAACCGGTTTCAATGTGCACCGTGCCTCCAAAGCGAATTGCCTGAAGCAGTAATATCTGAGCACGTGGTACGAATGGGGTTATCCGCAGGTTTTGCAGTTACCTCTGTGACCGTGTACGAGCGATGTTTCTACGGCGACGCTCACCCCGCGCTGAGCGTGGGATGTCAACGGATATGTCCATATCGTGGGCCGGTGGCCTGTTATCCTAGTGTTTTCTTCTCGTTGAGTTTGGGCAATCCATTTTTTAGGAACGTATCGAACGATGACTCGCGAGTCGTTTGGAATATTTCGACAGGGACCACTAGCCTCACGGCAGCCGCACCAGTCGTGGTGGGCATGAGTTGATCCGGGCTGGCTACGATTCATCGTGAGGCCACCCAATCACTGCCGTCCTGTCACAGCCTTACTTCCTGTGTTCCAGTGGAGATCATCAGGTGTACTTAAGGCGCAGTCATTGCTACCACCGCATCTCAGTTTTCCACAATGACCAGCCATTCAGGCGCTAGAAATCAAGGCGCACGATCTGACTCAAGCACGTCAGGTTCTCTGACCGTGAGCCCCAATATATTACTTCTGGTGTACCGACTTCAACTAACACTTGTACGCATGGTATAGGAGCGCACAGTCGCCGCCCACAACCACGAATATGTAGAGCAAGTGCATGCAAACGAAGGACGTCTCGGGCCCGAGAGCTCGCAGGAGGATGGGATTGCTTCCCTAGGCATTGCAGCGGGGGTAGTCAAGAACGAGGAAACATTGGTCATTACAAGTACCTAAACCAGTTCTCTACATGGTTCTTCAAGGGTCACTAATAACAAGGCAGGTATCCGAGCGACAGATCTCGCCCTTGGCCTTCGACGACTTCCTGCCGGGTTCTATGTTTCGGTGTATCACAGTGGCCTTGAATGGAGGACAGTCAACATGCCTGTCTCAGTGAATTGTGACACTGTTGAATGGAGTGGACCCATTCCGATGTGATAATCTCCATATTCCCCCGGCGTCGCACTGACAGGGTTCGCAGACCATCCGACTTGCTTGCTAGTGTTAGTTTGGTAGTCCAGGCATCATTTGAATTCCAGCCGACTTTAGGTGATGGAGAGCAGCTGCAAAAGTTGACGATCACGGTGGAACAACTGTTGGATCGCAGTGCAAGGCAACTTTGTGAGTATGATATGGTTTGCACGCAGGTCAGGTAGTGAAACGACGACAGCATTCGTTTTCTACCCAAAGGGCGGTGATGCTATATCACCTTGTTCATCCTTGTTGGTGACCGTCACAAGGCAGAATCGCGAGGGGGGTAATTCGACGGTCCTTGAACCATATCGCGTAAGTAATGATTTACATAGTGTCTCATTGAGGGACAAACATATATCCGCAGTCAGTCGTGGAGCCACGAGATCGACTCGTGGCCGAGACAAACAGTGGCCATGTTGCCTTATTACGCTACCAAAAGCACGGAGAGAGACAGGATCTAGAAGACGCTATTGAGCAGTTTGAGCATGCGTTGAACATTTGTCCTGCAAGCCACCCTTGTTATGCAGCTGCCCTGTCAAATGCGGCGACGGCAAAATTCATCCACTACCGGGCTTACAACACCGCTGTTTCCCTCGACGTGCCACTGATGATGTATCGCAATGCACTTGCTGCTCGTCCGGTTGGCCACCCGGACCGACCGGCCACATTGATCCAGTTGGTGATAGTACATTTGGCGCAATTCGAAAAGGAGAGAAATCGGTGGGACGCAGTGCAGGCCAAGAGATATTTAGATGAGGCGATGAACCTTTCCTCCGGAGCAAGTCACGAGCGCGGCGCAGCAGCTCTGATGCTAGGGCTGCACAATAGACATATAACTGGTGCAAGACTCACGGATGGTCGATCATCCATAGCACAAGGATCTAGTTTGGGTGCGACAGGTATTGCTCTACGGAATCTGGGTAGCGAGTTATTGGGCCGGTACAAACGATTTGGTGATATGGGGGACCTCCAAAGAGCGATCTCATGTTTGGAGTTGTATATCAACTCTGTCTCAGTCTGGGACTCCTGGTACACGATCGGAGTGGGGAATCTCGGCATTGCGTTATCGTTCCGATTTGATCGTCTTGGGGAGTTGAATGACCTGGAGAGGGCGATTTCTCTGCATCGGGATGTTGTGGGGCTCACCCCTGAAAATCATCCTGACAAACCTGCTCGTCTGAGCGGTCTTGGCAGCTCCTTGCGTACTCGTTTTGAGCACCTCGGACAGCTGGATGACCTACAGGAAGCAATTTCTTGGTATCGGGATGCTGTCAAGCTCACCTCTGAAGATCACCCTCACAGGCCTGCTCGTCTGACCGATCTCGGCAACTCCTTGCATACTCGTTTCGAGAACCTCGGACAACAAGATGACCTACAGGAAGCAATTTCTCTGCATCGGGATGCTGTCAAGCTCACCCCTGAAAACCACCCTGATAAGCCCACTTGTCTGAGCAATCTGGGCAGCTCCTTACATACTCATTTCGAGCACTTCGGACAGCAAGATGACCTACAGGAGGCAATTTCTCGGCATCAGGATGCTGTCAGGCTCATCCCTGAAGATCACCCTGGCAAGCCTGCTCGTCTAACCAATCTTGGAAGCTCCTTCCTCACTCGTTTCAAGCACCTCGGACAGCAAGATGACCTTCGGGAAGCAGTTTCTCGGCATTGGGATGCTGTCGTGCTTGCCCCTGAGAATCACCCTGACAAGCCCAGTTATCTAGCTAATCTTGGCACCTCCTTGTGTATTCGTTTCAAGCACCTCGGACAGCTGGATGACCTACAGGAAGCAATTTCTCGGCGTCGGGATGTTGTGAGGCTTACCCCTGATAATCACCCTGGCAAGCCAGCTCGTCTGAGTGATCTTGGCGGCTCCTTGCATACTCGTTTTGAGCACCTTGGACAGCTGGATGACCTACAGGAAGCAATTTCTCAGAATTTGGATGCTGTTAGGCTCACCCCTGAAAATCACCCTGATAAGCCCGCTTGTCTGACCAGTCTTGGCAGCTCCTTCCTCACTCGTTTCCAGCATCTCGGACAGCAAGATGACCTACAGGAAGCAGTTTCTCAGCTTTTGGATGCTGTCAGGCTCACCCCTGAAAATCACCCTGACAAGCCTGCTCGTCTCAGCAATCTTGGCAGCTCCTTGCGTACTCGTTTTGAGCACCTTGGACAGCTGGATGACCTACAGGAAGCGATTTCTCGGTATCGGGATACTGTCAGGCTCACTCCTGATGATCACCCTAACAAACCTGGTCGTCTGAGCAATCTCGGTAGCTCCTTGCGTGCTCGTTTCGAGCACCTCGGACAGCAAGATGACTTACAGGAAGCAATTTCTCGACATCGGGATGCTGTCATGCTCACCCCTGGAAATCATCCCGACAAGCCTGCTCATTTGAGCATTCTCGGCAACTCCTTGCATACTTGTTTCATGCACCAAGGACAGCGAGATGACCTACAGGAGGCAATTTTGCATCATTGGGACGCTGTCAGACTCACCCCCGAAAATCACCCTGGCACACCTGGTCGTTTGAGCAACCTTGGCATCTCCTTACATACTCATTTCGAGCACTTCGGACAGCTAGATGACCTACAGGAGGCAATTTCTCGGCATTGGGATGCTGTCAGGCTTACCCCTGATAGTCACCCTGACAAGCCTGGTCGTCTGGCCAATCTTGGCAACTCCTTTTTCACTCGTTTCAAGCATCAGGGAGAGCAAGATGATCTACAGGAAGCAATTTCTCTGTATCGGGATGCTGTCAGGCTCACCCCCGACAATAACCCTGACAAGCCCTGCCGTCTGAGCGATCTCGGCAATTCCTTCCTCACTCGTTTCAAGCATCTTAGAGAGCCAAATGACATCGAGCAAGCAATTGTACTTTACTCGAATGCTGCATGTGCCTCTGCGGGTCCAATTACCACTCGATTTTATGCGTCACGTCAATGGATCTATTGTGCCCGCCTAATGCGTCACTATTCTCTACTCTCGGCATATTCTGCTGCCATTGATCTCCTTCCTCAATTCGCATGGATTGGTCTCTCGCTTGCTGATCGTTATCGTGCACTCACTAAAGGTTCTGATCTGGTGCGTGAGGCGGCAGCAGAGGCCTTGGCCTTGGGGTGCTCAGAAACCGCTGTCGAGTGGCTTGAACAAGGTCGTTCAATTGTCTGGGGGGACTTGTTTCGGCTTCGCAGCTCGTATGACGAATTATCGTCTTCCCACCCTGAGCACGCTCATAGACTTCGTGAGCTGTCTACTGCTTTGGAACGAGCAGGTGCTATTCAAGAGAGACTAATTTACCCTCAGAAATATCTGGTTTATGGTGAAAATGATCGTACGACGGAGTCTCTTCAACAACAGGCTGACAAATACCGCATGCTTGCCATAGAGCGAGACAAGCTACTGCTAGAGATCCGAACATTTCCTGGATTCGAACGATTTCTCCTACGCAAGCAGATTTCTCAGCTCCGTGCTTCAGCCCACTCTGGCCCGGTGGTCATTCTCAACGCGGTAAAAACTCGCTACGATGCACTGATTGTTCTCGCCAATGTTGGTCACGTAATTCATGTTCCACTTCCCGACTTCAAGCCTGAGCAATGGAAAGAGTTTCAGGCTGTCCTGAAGAATGGTGTTCGCCAGACTCGTAGCGTATCTCCCGACAACAGGTATTACCATGTTGCGGAGCGAAGGGGTCATAGCACGTGGGAAGTCATCCTGGGACATCTGTGGAAATGTGTCGTCAAACCAGTTCTGGATGCCCTGGCGATCTCGGTATGTGATACCCTTGGCTCGCAATTCACCCGCTCATCCACGTGTCCGAGCAGACTCCTGGGGACCTATCACGCATTTTTTGGTGCCCAACTGGACCGATGTCATTTCTTCCCATCCATGCAGCTGGCTTGTATGATCTTCGATCCTCAGCGCCAGGGAATAAAGTACTTGATTTCGTCATCTCATCATACGTCCCTACACTCAGCATCCTTGGGTCTTTGCTCCAGTCCGAATCTGTGCACCGCGGCGGTCTCCGCCTCGCCGCCATCCGTCAACCACTTTCCGATGGCCAGTTCAAGCTCACCTGCGTGGACGCCGAGCTGGAACATATCAGGACAGTCGTCGAGAACGCCTCGTCAACTCAAGCCGTCCTCGTGGAGCCTTCTGCAGGAACGGTCAAGGAGGTACTTGAGCTGATGAAAGAGACAGACTGGGTCCATTTTGCCTGCCATGGAGTGCAAGATAGTACCGATCCAACGAAGAGTGGCCTTTGTCTTGCCGACGAACGCCGTTTGAGAATATCCGACATCGTCGCGTTGTCACGCCCACGTGGTGGGCTTGCATTCCTGTCCGCGTGCCAAACTGCGAAAGGGGATGAAGATCTCTCCGACGAAGCGATCCATATCGCGGCAGGGATGCTGTTTGCAGGGTACGGAGGGGTGGTTGGGACGATGTGGTCAATCAGCGACAGCCTTGCACCTGCTGTTGCCAAGGACGTTTACGAGCAGCTGTTCCAGAACGGATCGAGGCCCGATTATCGAGACGCTGCGCGAGCGTTGCATTTCGCGGTTGGGCGGCTTCGCGAGCGCAAGCCAGAGGTGGCGTTTAGAGATTGGCTTCCGTTTATCCACGTGGGTCTCTGAATTTTGGCTGTCGTTGTCACATGCTCTGTACTAGCTATTCGTCACTGAATGTAATTTGGCCAGCGTTTGATGGTTGGGAAAATACATGTCCTACAGTCAAGAATGGGTGACTGCTCGGACCAAACGATCGCAAAGATCCGCTAGGTTGATGCGTGAGAGCGGAGTGCAGATCGCCTCTCGCTTCTCTTTCAAGTTGCTCCCCTCGGTCTTTTGTGTAGTCTTTATCACGCCCCGCCACAGTATGCTCCCCGGGCCGGGTGTGTAGGAAGTGATGGCATGTATCACTCTGCTCTGTCCGAGGTAACCTGGGTCACATACGACCTGACACCAAACAATGGCGCCCACTTCAACGAGGTGCGCCTTTGTGGTCGTTCTGCGTGATATCAGACATGCTGATTTACCACCCATCCGATTTGACAGGCGTCCCTGTTCGAAATCGTTTTCCTAGTAAACACTCGCACCCTTTTCGGCATACACTATTCGAAGCTCAAAGTGATCGAGGATAGGTGCGACTTGGGCAGGGTGTTCACCGTCTCGGAGGGCGGAGGGTTTGGCGATCGAAACGAGAACCTAACGTGCCGGTATTGACGCATGGTTTGTGTGGTGTTACCCCTTGCTCATAGTGGCCCCTCCGTGACGGATCGGTGCTATTGGACATGGGCGTCGTTGTTACGAGCGATTTCGTTCTGCTTCAAGCTGTACTGATCCCGGGTGCCGGTGACTCTCGAATCGGGAAGTCACTCGGCATTCAATATTCAACATCCACTCCATCTCTGGTTGAACCCAATTCTCGATGTCCACGAGCGTCGTGAACTGCCAGTATTTGGAATCGTTTTGTGTGCGCCACGCTGGCCTTTGAGTCGTGCTGCTTTGGAACCGAAGCTGCGTCCACGTGCGGCGACAATGGACCACTTGCGCACATACATGTTGTGCGGATGCATAGTGCATGCAAGATACGCTTTGCGAGAGAAATCGACTGTATATAGTGCGCAATCCCTCTGAAGGGGTCGATGGTCACGACGAAGACTGTCCGACCACGTAACAATGTTGAAGACTGAACTCATGATCATTCGTTCCTTGGGGTGTGATAGCTCTTCCAAGCGAAAGCGGATAACGTGGCAACATACCTTCAACCAACGATGAGGCAACTACAGCGGCGAAAATGAGTAACAGCCACGGTTAGCCTGACCGACCATGACATGGTGATAACTCGAAACGTCCCCTAAGATAAGCGATCTCCCTCGCGGACCACGAGGAGGTTGATGACGGAGCTCTTGCCTGTGCCGGTCTTCCCGATGAAGGCGACGTGGTGGATCTATGAGAGGGACAAAAGGGGGACAGGGTGAGGACAAAGAGAGCTCTCGTGTGTACTGCGATGCATCTCGAGAACTGCGGCGCTGTGACCGTTCCTGCGTCCTCAGTGGAATGCATGTAAAGAATTTTGGGATTGAAACCAGACGATGGGCCTTGATGCTTGGGCGCTTCAACTGTTATGGGACACACGCTCAGGCTGAAGTGGTCCCCTTCTCAAGTATGCTCGGATTCACCGTAACACTTGGTTGCTCTCCAGCAGATGCCAATCTGAAAGCCCATGAAGCAGACGGCGGACGACTGTCGAGGTTCACAAGGTGAAAGTGACGGACGTGCAAGTACTCACGATGCAAATCAAGTTGCACAACCCGCGCCCAAGTAGCCTAGTAATAAGACAAACATGGGCTTTTATATTTGTCCAACTATGCAGTGCTCGTATGATAAAGTTCTACCTTCATTTCTCTTGCATCCCCGCATGGCTCCGTTCATGTCACGCCCAAAAGAAACCTCCGATAAAGGACAACAAAAGACCATCACCAATCCCCAAGACGTCGGCCCCAACGTTCAAACACCAATGTGGACAAACGCGATCTGCTGGTCAAACGGTATCTCTCTCCGTAACGACTTGAGCGCCCTGTGCAGCGCAACGGCTGCCCTGGTACAATCCAGGCGACGATCCGACTCCGGCCCGTCCAACAGCTCCCTATAAAACGCAGACACGACCCTGCCCGCGGTGGCGTCGTCCACGGGCAAGATCGTGCCAATCACGCTCCGGAACCCGCCAAACTGCATCGACGCCGCGAGGTGGATCACCTCGTCCGGCGTGGTCGCGTCGCCGACGGTGGTGCGGCACGCCGACAGGAACGCAAAGTCGGGGCTCTCAAAGTCGGACTGGACGAGCTTCGCGAGCGTCAGGTGGCCGTCGTGTAACGCGAACGACGACTGGAACGGCTGCGCTGCGTTTGGGATGCCGTGGCAGGCAAGGTGAAGCCACTTGCAGCGTTTGAACGCGTCCGTCGCCCGCTCGATCGTGGCGTCCTCGTCTGCGAGGTGCGTGACGGAAGCGCTGTCGTGAACGCGTTCTGCGACGAGAGCGAGCTCGGGGGTGACTGACGGAAGGGGAGCCTCTCCCAACGGCTTCGAGGCACCTACCACCGCAAATGGCGGCTTGTCCACAGGGGCGTGTGCTTGCCTCCTTGCACGGAGAAGCGTGCCAAGTGTCGGTGTGTACGAGGAGACATACAAGTCCGAGAGCTGTCTTTGTCCTTTTCGAAAGGGGCCGGTCGCGTGCAGCGGGAGGAAGGTGAAGTCGCTGGTTGGACACCACCAAATGCGTGAATTAAGAGGGACACCGTGTCGTTGGAGAGCTTGAGCGACGGGTTCAATGGCGCGGTCCCATGCATTGCGGAGAACGATTGAAATATCCTTCGTACTAAAGTTCTTCGGCTTGTCTACAATCTTCCGGAATTCGGACGCCAGCTCCGAAAGAACCTCTTTCGAAGTGTTGAGTTCAACATGAATTGGGTCCTTGTCATGGAGGATTATCACTGCATCGCAAGAATATTGGCTCGCGTTCATCATGATAATGGGGCCGCCCCTGGCGGCGGTCTGAATGTCGGAAAACTGGGGAGGCAGGAGAAATCGAGAAAAGTCGGGGACGGAACGGATACGTGATACGATGTCATCAAGCTCTGCGACCAGCTTCCGCGTTTGTATCGACTGAAACTCGGTTGCTTGATCGAAGAGGGTTCGAAGACGCGAGCAAACTCGCCTGAATTCCTCTGCGAGGTGTGTGTCTGCAGAAGAGAGATCGTCGAGCGGAGTGCTCAAACGAGCCAGCTGTACCCAGAACACTGTTCGTCCCTGTTCTAGAAGCTCGACCGCGGTCTTGATATTTCCTCGACGCACACAATATGAAAAAGCGTCTACGGCCAAAGATGACACGTTGGCCTTCAAGATCTTGTAATGCTCTGCAGACGAGGGGAAGATGGCAGCATGACGGACAAGACAGTTTAATGCGGTCTGATACGCCGTCATAGTTGAACTGTGATTATATCTATCTGCAAACTCAGCCCATGCTCTGGTAGCGCGGAGATCCCCCCACGAGATCCTGTCTTTCAGCTCCGAAAGTTCCGAGAACAGTTCAAAAGCTTCATTCAGATCGTCCACAGAACGATAATGTTCGAATCGGCGTTGCAGACTGACCGCGAGGCAACAGAGAGACGTCGATCGAAGAGAGTGGCCTACTGGCCGGAGAGACAGCGATTCTCTAAATAGCTCTATAGCATCTGTGAGATCAGAAGAAGTGCCTTGAGCTGAGAACCGCGAAAAAAGGCTTTCGGCAAGAGATCCCAGTGATGCCGGACGCTCTAGGTGGCCCTCAGGACAGAGTTCTAAGGCTTCTCTGTTGTAGTTGATGGCTTTGGTGAGGTCGTCGAATGCACCCAAGCGTTCAAATCTCTTCCTATAGCAGCCCCCCAGGTTGCTCAGAGAGGTAGCCCGGTACAAGTGCCCAGATGGTCGGAGAGCCAATGCAGCTTCATGATTCTCGATAGCCTTCTCTATATCACGGAGGGAACCGTTCAAATCAGATCTCCGTACGAAAGAGCTCCCGAGGTTGTTAAAAAATGTTGAACGCTCTGAGTGATCGTGAGGACAGACTTGAACTGCGATTGAGTGGTACAGAATAGCACTATCAAGGTCTACTGACGAGCCAAGATGAGTGTACCTTTCCTTCAGGCAACCAGCAAGGCTGTCGATGAAAGAAAGCCAGAGAGGATGTTGAAAAGGCCTCCGCTCCCCAAAGGGTCGAAGAAGATCGATTGCTTCATCAAGATCGGCGATAGTGCCGTCCCGTCTGAATTTGTAGGAAAGGCTTATGGCCAGGTTGAACTGTATGGTTTGGCGTTCGAGATGATGCGGGGGATACAGCGTGAGAGCGATGCGAAGAAGTTGAATCGACTCTTGTAGATCCTCAGGGGCATCGTGCAGCTGATATCTGAATTGAAGGCAAACTGCAAGATTACTGAGACTAGACGGTCGCAAGCGGTGTCCTTCTGGCTGAAGATCCGAGGCAGCCCTACTGTATGCCACAGCACGTTCCAAGTCCTCGGGGGCACCTCTCTCCCGAAATCTATCACGAAGGCAGAGAGCGAGATTAGTCAGAGAAGAGGCGTGATCAGGGTGCCCTATTGGTCGCAGAACTAGCGCGGCTTCGTGAGTCTCGATCGCTCGATCCATATCACTAGGCGAGTGACTTTCTGTAGATCTATCTTGGAGACAGATGGCAAGGTTGTTTAGTGTTTCACCACGCAGTGGGTGTCCAGGGGGGCAGTGCGTAAGCGCGGTCTCAAGAATTTCAATAGATTCATCCAGCTCAGCTACGTTTCCACTGAGCCGATGCCGCTCCCAAAGTACACCCGCGAGGTCGTTGATGTACGCGAAACGGTCAGCATCAGGCGGGTGTGCCAGCAATCCCTTCCGAAGCAGCATAATTGCCGTGTCCAAGGACTCGAGAGAGCCTGTCTGTCTGTACGAGTCCCTGAAGTACATCGCAAGCGTGTTTAGGTTCTGAATAAGACCCATGAGAACCTGGAGATTGGGCGTCCCTGGACAACTTGTGAGCATGACTAGATTCTGAACGATGTTCATGAGTAACCGGACATGGGATGCCGGTGAACGGCTCGCAAGTGTTTTTAAGTTTTCCACAATACCAAGAAGTTGAGCATTGAATTCTGGTGGACGACTCCCCTCCTGTAGGACACTTCTTGGTTGTTCAGGCTGCATTCTGGTTGCGAGCTGGCTCAGAACGATATGTGGGCAGGTTTGGGGTCATAGTACCGGAGAGCTCACCTATGTTCTGGGATAGGGCAAAAGTGCAATGCAACTGGTCAAGCCAGAGTTGTCAATAGAGGGAGGACGCGCGGCTTATACAACTGATGCGGACGTGCAGTGCACACCTGGTGGACAGGCGGAGTCATCCGTCCCGATGGGAAAGCCAAAAGTCTTGGCCATCGTGGCCAGTACCTGAAGCAACAAATCAACCCAAGTTTGTGAGAGTCCGAGGCTGTGCAGCGAGTAATCGAGGGAGGTGCAGGGGACAGATTAGGGCATGCGTCCCTAGTCAGGTGGGACAAGGCCACAAACAAGGCACCGTGCCGAGAACCACGGCTGCCTTGCAAGCTCCGATGGGATTAGGTCTTCTGGAATAATCCTGATTCGAACGCCATCTACCACACACATGTGCGTGCCAATCACAAGGGTGCTAGGCAGTTTGTTTGCCTGCACACAGAAATCGAACGGAGAGAACAATGACCACGACTGGCCATGGAAGTTCTTTCTGTAGAAAAGGGGGATAAGCACCAGAGAGAATAGCAAGGGACTGTACTTTCCAGAGGTGAACGTGAAGCCACATACATAGCATTCCAGGGCTCGCGTGCAATGCAAGAAAAGGCACGGGGACTGCCGCACGCGGTCGACTCCGTTGTGTGCCTGCGGCGATTGTGCTGGTGTTTTGTGAGTCACAGGGTGTTCGAGTGCAGCAACCACTAGGGTGGCTCGCCGACTCTGCTGGTCCGAGGCAAGTAGCTCCCACACTTCCGTTCAATACAACTTTGTCGTACCCACTGCACCTCTCCCTGAACACCTCCCTGGCATTGATAGCTCTCCACAGCCTCGGGTTCCATGTCGCAGTGCTCGTGTGACATCGTTGAGGAGGTCGGGTCTCGTCCAGGCCGAAGGTTGTCAGATAGCTCATGGTGGAGACAGGCGCGGGCAAGATTATGGTTCTACGGCAACAAAATCAGGCAACTCGACACAAAGGACCGTCTGCCAGCACGACTCCCGACAGCGGCCATGTCTCGCTCGTAGCACGCACACAATCGCGCTCTTCTGATGACCGGCTGCTCAGTCTATCATGCCCACGTTCCAAGATTTGACTCTACACCCCGAAGAGCCAGACGTTCGGTTCGGTAAGGCTCGCTCGCTCGAAAAACAAGCAGCTTGCGGAGATGCGGGAGCCATTGTTGACCGCGGCGGTCCCGAAAGATGGGCTTTCGACTCGCCATGCATGCCATCTGTCGAACGCGCATTCAAACTTTCCCGCGACTCTGAGATGCAGCGATCGACGCCAGAGGTATCTGTATGCCTACTCCCGTGTGCCGCCTGGCACTACAGTCAACTCTCTCATAACCCATACCCATTCTAGCCCCGTTGACAGCCAAACTGTTGACTGTAGTTTCAATGTAGTACCAAATACAACCATCTGCCATCAAGGACACCGCAGGGAGTGCGATGGCGTCGTATCGGCCGTAGCGACGGGCACGAACGATGTCGAATGCACAATATGCTGCTGAGGTTCAAACTCAAGTCAATTCCCTTCTTCTGATGTTTTCTTTCGTATCGCTTGTCCCTATCGTCATGGTAATAGCTGAAAGACACAATGAGGAACTTCACGATACCACGATCTCGTATCCGTGGTCCAGCAAATGACCTACTATGTCTTGGTGGGTGACTATATGCAGCTGTGTATGCTACCGCTGATGCCGGTGAAACATGCCATCGCTGGTACGCGTGCTCCATTCAGAGAGTATGATGTGCTATTGCAACGTACAGATTCATCACACATGCTTTGAAAAAGTGCAAGGAGCGAAACAAGGAGCAAGCAGTT
Organism: Boletellus deceptivus; assembly: GCA_038090195.1. Taxonomy (NCBI): domain Eukaryota; kingdom Fungi; phylum Basidiomycota; class Agaricomycetes; order Boletales; family Boletaceae; genus Boletellus; species Boletellus deceptivus. The sequence continues at coordinate 21,046 of JBBPMG010000059.1, forward strand.
CTTGCCATGGATCGAGGATAGCGCGAGCTACAATCCTGCTTCATTGTGCACAATATCTTCAACGATCTCCTTCATCTTTGCAAATCCTTCCCGAGAGAGAATGTCAACGTTCCAAGCCCCTTCAAGAAAATCGCGAGGAAGAGTACGGTTGGGGGTCGGACGATCCATGAAAAGGGGCTCAATGAGGCGATCGGCAACATCACTAGTGTAGACGCGAAGCGAGGTCCCGAGCAGACTCAATCCCCACAGACGCGGAAGGGGACAGTCAGCGGACAGAGAGTTGAATCGATGGCGGATGTGAAGGTCTGCTCTAAAACGCGACTCAGCCTTGTTCATCCAAGCGTCATCCTTGATGTCTGCGATGAGAACGGGTCGACGGCGGGCATCGAAGACGACTAGAAATGGGATCAAGTTGATAGCGTCTGGAGGGGGGGGTTCATATGAATCAGGAGGCAGTGGCGCGACGAAGAAGTCGAATGAATCAGGGCCGAAGCAGTATGTGAGTAACTTGATGTATGGCCCATAATAGCGATGTTCGAGTAGAGGAGGCTTCTGGCGACATATATCAAAGATGGTTCGCAAGCCGGTAGGCCAAGTAGAATCTGTTGTAAATGGCATCCTCGTCTATAGTGATATTAGGCCTGTGGATGCGATGCAATGGAGAATACGTGCAAAAGACCACGCACTCAGGCTCCTAGTACACGACCGTCAGGATGACTCAGCTGCGCAAGCTCCTATAATGATTATCCGTAGCCAGCCTGTACGATCGTACAACACACTCTACCGCCGAACCAGCCTGCCCCAACCTCCCAACATCGCCGTCCCGACGGTGCCTCCACACCACCGCGGCAAGACGCCTCCAACTGACCCCCGTCTCCACACCAGCACCTGCCTTCGCACTCTCCGGCGAACCTCCCTACATTACCGCCCACTTCAAAACCCACCTGTAATAACACGTTGACGTCACGGGATGCGGGAGATGGTGGAGACAAGAGAAGCGCCAAGTCGGGCCCGGGGGAGAAGCGACGGCCAGGTATTCTGATCAGGGAACTGCGTGGGTCACTTACATATCGACACCCAAAGTACTATCGCTTACGTTCAGCTTCACTAACAAAGGACGTCGACAAAGAAGATCGACTATGGATCCACCAGACATAGTGCAAGAAAACGGCGACGTACCAGAGACCCTCCAAAGAATCTCCTGAACCACCAGACACGTCTGCAAGTCGAGTAATCAAACCCACGAACCTCGAACCGGAAGGGAGAGAAGGTGGGCTTGCGAGCTGGGAGGCCACAGGCACCGCAACCGAGATGGATACCTCGGCAGCGTATGATGATCCCCAAGGAAGTCTCAGGAAGGCCATTGGGCCTACGGACCAGTCCTAGCAGCCCAAGGGCAGTATACTCGAAGGAAAGAGACGGACGTTGACGGGCTGCAACGCCGTGGCTGACGCGAACGTGTCACCTGCTTGTAGCAATGACAGCGATTCACAAGAGCGTCTGGAGGAACTGCCTCAGGCGCCAGAACGGATCAGCGAAAGGTCAGAGCAACTGGTTGAGCAGAACTCACCACATGAAGCTCAGAGCGAGCTGACCAAGCCGGGAGCTGAAGCGGACACGACACGATGGGAGTATCGAGAATCGACAAGGACGGCCACGCAGTGTTGAAGAAGCCAGAGAGAAAGTCAGAACAGTCAGAGTGCACGGAGGGAGCAATCTCACCAGAGAAGGTTCCAGGCGATCCAAACAATCTGGAAGCCAAACTAGCGGCGTCTTGAAGTATCCATGATGCCATGGAATGTCCAGAAAGCAGCAGAGCCAAGTACGTTGAGAGAGCGAGTGCGCGCAGTCGAGATCGCACTCATCGGGTCGACAAGGCGAGTAGAGCGAGCCAGGCAACCCGACAGGCAAAGTGGTACTGGCCTGATGAGATGGAGGCAGTGTGGTCTGCGCGTGCTAGTAGGAAATGGCACAGATATGGGGAACCCTTGCGGGTTACTAGTGCGGGTGCCAGTCAGGTATGGGTACGGGTCAGCATTTGTGGGCTTGCCGATAGCGGGCTGGATGTTCCTCGCCGTCACGTCATTTTAGATATCGCATTGTTGATGTCCCGCCATTGCCCTCACTGTCGGGGCGTCATTGTCGCATCGTTGGACACGAGTGGGGTGTAGGTTCAGGACACGTGAATCCACCTCGTCCTTGTGTCGCCGTGTGGGTGCTGTGAGCGCCGCCCCATGCACATCGTCGTCATGATGATGTCGGTGACAACACCGGGACGTTGACGTTACCGCGACGTCGTACTGTGGGTCTGTCAGGTGGTGAGACAGGGCGGTGTGTGATGTTGTTCTCGTTGTCGTCGTCGTGTCCTGATGTTGATGGCGCTGAGTCGTGGACGACACTATGGGAGGTGCGTCGGGCGGTAGGACAGAGAAGGCGGAGGTGGCGGATGGGCTGTTGTGTGTCGCCGCCTGGAACCTAAGAAAATCAAGACCTAGATCATATCAGGAGCGTGCAGGACATACCTGTCGGATTGGAGGATGACTTACTCCCACCGGGTGGCGCTATTCCGCAAAGGGCGAACGCGCAAATATTTCCAAGCCGAGCCTGACATTTATTGGCAATCAATTTTACCAAGTCACAGTGGAGCAACGTTGTAAGTGATGTCCTTGACAATCTCTTTTATCTTTGCAAACCCATCCTGAGAAAGGATGTCCGTATCCCAAGCTCCTTCAAGAAAATCACATGGAAGAGTAAAGTCGAGACTTTGACGTCCCACCAACGGAGGGTTGACGTCACCGGTAGCAACATCGCCCGTGTAAACACGAAGCGAGGTCCCAAGTAAATTTAGTCCCCATAGGCGAGGGAGAGGGCAGTCCACAAGCATGAAGTTGAATCGCTGACGCATCTGATCGTCTGCTTTGGAACGCGTGTGACTGCTGTCGACCCAATCATCGTCCTTGATATCCACAATGAGCACAGGACGATGGTGGATGTCGAAAACGACTATGAATGCTACAAAATCAACAGCCTCTTCCAGGGTGAGTTCACATGGACGAGGTTGTGGCGCAACAAAGAAGTCGAGTGAGTCGGCGCCAAAGCAGTACGTGAGCAACTTGATGTATGGGCCATAGTAACGACATTCAAATAAGGGGAGGAGGGGAAGGTCTTGACGACATGAGTCAAAAATAGCTCGCAAGCCAGCAGGCCAGGTGGGGTCGGTTGCAAATGGCATCCCGCCAATCTGTAGTAATATTAGGCCTGAAGATGCAGTCTGACTTGGATGGAGAACACGTACATGGCATAAACGTTGGAGTCGCTTGGATCCCCTATCGTTATTGGGGCGAGGAGCATGACTAGTCACGTGAGACACTAGGGAAGTACTCACAAGGCAGCCACAGCTGGGACAACAACAATGGGAGCTTGTTCTTCGACATCACAGCAGGTTCCTACACGTTCTCGGATGGATGATGTCACGAGATGTCCAAAAGACGGCCATGAACCTGAGGACCGCGCTATCGATCTGGGGACATTTGATGCACAACTCCCTGGCGGCCTTTTGAAGGAGAATTTGAGCATGGAGGGGACCACAAATCCAGGCTGTTGGGCTCGGGATTTGAGATTGAGGCGAACCGTACGTTTTGCCCACATCTTTTTTTTTTTTCTAGAGTCGCATAACGCGTATCATACTATCGGCATTTCTGATATACCATCTTTTTCTGCCTCTTGTTCTGCGTGTTTGTTTCTAACCAAGTAACGTTGGCACCGGCACCAAAGTCACTCTTGCTCAGTCCCGAAAGTGGAAGCTCCACCGGGACCGGGGCGACGGTCGTGCGGAGTAAAACATAACCCACCACATCCTGCAGTTTTGCTGATGGAGCCGTTTTCGACATCGACCACCTGATTGAAGGTGCCAGGAAATGATGAAAGTCGACGTCAGGGGATGCGGGAGACGATGGGGACAAGATGAGCGTCAAGTCGGGCTCGGGGGAGAAGCAACGGCCGAGGATGGTGACCTTTGGAGTACTTACATCTGACTTGACATGTCTGTCTGCACTCTTTTTCCATGGGCATATCTGTGCAACTAATGGGATTGTGGATGATGACACGCTGAGAATGCGCGCACGTTTATGGAGGGCGAACGTCAGCCAGCGGCGATGAGTGCTCGTGTTGTCGCTCTGTAACCCCGACCCCGACCCTACGCCGCTTCACATTTCGTTCCTCCACCGCCTCGTCCGCACGATCCACGTCTATCACCCCATGGTCACCACCGCTCCCTTCGCCCGTTTTCGACGCCGCACCAGCAGCTTCGCTCCCACGACCTGATGTTTCACTCACGCCGACATAACACCCTAGGGGGTTACACCACGCATATCCCCTCCCCAGAACACTCGTCAGCACGGCGTACGCATCCACGTCGGCGAATGGGACGTTCGTCCTCGGGTCGCGGTATTTGGCCGGTTGGCCAGTGATAGGACACGTACGGGTCGGCCGAGCTGGTGGTCAAGGGACAAGGCACGATGGGTGAACAAGCGAAGGGGCCCGATGTCGATAAGAAACCAGAGACAGGGGGAAAGGAGGAACACGCACCAAGCGGTCGTCCCTTGCCCGTGAATACCTTCACCTCGTCCCACCGGACGTGGTCTCCAAACATGGCGGACATGGTGTCCTTCCATGCTGGCTTCGAGGGTATGGACCGCGAAAGTTCATGGACGACGTAATTCTTGCATACGTCTTCCGAGCGGTGGGCGATGATGGGCGCTGTCGGAATAGGCGCGTAGGAGAAGAAGAAGGGTGATGGAATTTGAGGTTGTGTCGAGGTCTGGGGTTGTGTTTGTGCCAGAGGCGGTGCTTGAAGTGGTTGCTGCTCCTGCCATGACGAGGCCGGTGGCACGGTTGGCATATTTCCTGTAGTGCTCGTCCCTGTATACACAAAACTATACCTGCCTGCATATAAACTGGCGCTGGTCGCTGGCCCCGTTGGGGGCGGAGGCGAGGGGAGGTGGACTTCTACTTGAATGGTTTCCTTCTTGCTGATCCATCGCAAGACGGGGCCCTCGATAGATTTCTTCGCCACCCGCGCCTTCGCTCGTTTCTCTTCCTCGAGGCGGAGATAATCTCTGTGTTCCGTGATGTTTCCCTCCTCAGTACCGAGTGCACGCGCGATGAGCTCGTCTTGCGTCGGTAACCGCGTGATCGTCTTTGTCTTCTTTGGAATCGCCGCCTATATCCATGCGCGCTCACATGAGCGAGATCCCGACAACCAGCGCACCCGAAACCGCCACACACCCGCTTCTCCTCGGCGTCCTTGATACGATTCACAGTGGCCGAGGTGTTCATCACCGTGTGTCGCCTCTGGCTCTGCCTCGTCGCACCCGCCGGCACGGTCCCCGAAGTGCCCTCGATGACTTCGCCCGTCTCAGCATTCACGACGACACCCAAGGAAACGCGGCGCTTGGTCTTTTGGGACAACTGTGGTTTTGATTGGAGGGACGTCGCCTCGGGATTAAACGTCACACGCTGCCGGGCGTGCGCCGCTGCGGTAGCCTTTTCAGCGCGCGCACGCGCAGTCTCGATGAGGAAGAGGACAAGAGCGGGCGTGAGTGCCCGCAAAAACGGTGAGAGATGCAAGATGCACCTTGCGCTCCCTCCGTTCCTCCTCGTGTACGGCGCTGTCTCCATCGTTGACGCCCTCTTGTGTCGCCTCCTCGTCTGTACTTGCGAAATCCGACTCGAAGACGTCCTCTTCCTCTACCGGCGATGCGGTGCCAAGGGGCAACTTGAGTCAAGAGCGAGGCACGGTGTGGGCGAGGGAAATGTACCCTTGGCAACTACAAAATCTACATCCTCCTCCGGTTCTTGCGGTCCCTCGAGTGCGAGCTCGGCCAACGCGAGCTCCATACTAGCGAGAGTCAGAACACCATGACAATATGAGCATATGACACACACCGATTGCCTGCTGTACTCCGTTTTGGCCTGCGGGATACGAGACTCTCCTTGTCCTCCATGTCTGATGGACCTCGGATCGCTGTTGGACGTTGGTATAGAATGATAGTGCGGTGTTGTGGCGCTCGATTGGATGCCGCGGCGGTGGCTGAAGGCAGTCGGGGTGACGAGGAGCCAGAGAAACAAAGTCGACAACACGAGCACCCATCACCATAAAAGTACGCGCATTCTCAGCGTGTAATCATGCACAGTCCCATTAGTTGTCCCCTGAATCTGCGCCAACACAGATACGCCCATGGAAAAAAAAAGAGTGCAAACATGCATGTCCAGTCAAATGTAAGTAACCTCTCCAAAGGTCACCATCCCCGGCCGTCGCTTCTCCCCCGGGCCCGACTTGACGCTCGTCTTCTCCCCGTCGTCTCCCGCACCACCCGCCGTCGACTTTTGTGGACTCTCATCGTACTCTGGTACCTTTAGTCGGGTGGCCAATGTCGAAAACGGCGCTGAGAGTAAAACATGCATCAACAAGAGTGCAAGATCTGTGGGAGAGATGTTTTACATGTGTCTGTGGGACTGTGCACCACCGTCGTCCCGGCATCGGTGGGGCTTCTGCTTTCCGAATCCAACAAGAGTGACTTTGGTGCCGCTGCCAACGTTACCTGGTTAGAGACAAACAAACAAGCCATGGGGGAAAAAAAGACGGTATATCAGGAATGCCGATACGATACGCGTTGTACGGCCAGGAAAAAAAGGACTTGGGTAAAACGTACCGTTCGCTTCACTCTGAGGCTTGGAAGTCGTGGTCGTCAACTCGGAGTCCGCAGAGGGCGTGAGTGCCGGCGGTGGCAGGATCATCGCTGTCGGTGGTGGCGTCTTACGAGGATGGTTTGCCGGCGGTGGATCGACCGATGGGACAACCATATACACATCATGTCCCTTTGGCGCATAGCCTCGCGAGATGTTGACGTTGGGAGATCCAAATTCACGCACGATGGGATCTGGGGGGATATACGGTGCGTGCTGCGGGGGGGACGGTCCGGGAGGTATAAAGGGGCCACACGTGTACGGTGTCACGTTGAAAGGCGCACCCCCGAACGAGGCGGAGCTAAATGGCGTCGCGTTGACGGGCGCGGGTGGAGGCGGATACCATAGGCTCCACGGCGTACTAGCCATGGGCATGGGCGCAACTACAGCAAAACGTCAGGTTTGCACGCATCACCAGCATCAAGCCTCGGTCGAGACACGCACCCGGTGGCGGCATGCTGATGCCACTGTGTTGGAATTGGAGGTGCGAAGGGCCCGGTTCCCAGGGCCTCGGTGGGTAGGGATGCGACTTTGCGGTCATGCCTCGTAACTCGGTTAGTCGGTCTTGCATCTCTTTCATCATCCATTCGCAGAGATTCCGCGTCTGTCTCGTTAGTTCTTGTTGTTGATCGAGGCTTGCACGATGTGCGAGCCGTTGTTCCTAGTAGCATTCAGACGTACAGCGTTGTGGTTGCCGACATGGATGAGGTATCGGGTAATCCACTCACCCTAAGCATTTCGAGCAGTGTATCGTTCAGCGCAGCTTGAGGTTGAGCCAATACCTGTGAGGATCCATAAAAATGATGTTGCAACAAGGAGAGACCAATATCAAGCATGCTCACCGGAGCGGGTGCCATCATAGCATAAGTAGGTGGCTGGACCAAGAAACCCGGTTGCTGCACATGGACACTCGTTGCGGCAGGGAATGGTGCGGTCGTCTACAAGGACAGATCAGTGTTTCATTGTTCTTACAGATTCAAAGCAACTCCACCTCTCCGCGGGGAGCCTGGGACCTAGTAGGCGCTTCACCGGAGTTTCTACGCTTTCCAGATTCTTCAGTGGAAAACATTGAAGAATCGGTCCTCGACGCTCGTCTTCGATGGTGAGGTTGCGCGTCTGCCGTCACTGGCATCGGGCCAGTTTGAATTCGGAGATTCGGCGCGGTCACATTCCGTCTCGATTCTCTTCTACGAACGATGTGTTGCCAGGTAGAGATGAGGTTTTCAAGATCGGATCTCGAATCTGGAGACACCGTGCCTAGTCCTTCCTCATTCGCGAGATCTGCGGCAGTCTGACCGGTGTGGGACTGAGTCCGGCTGGAGTCGCGCTCCACAGAGACTGGATGTCCCGGCACAGTGTGGGTATCGATGAGTTCGACGTTGCTATCAGAGCTTCTTGGCCGTTCTCGGTCCTCACGACGATGTAAAGGAGAACGATGGCGGCGAGGCTGGTAAATACCCGTGTCTTCGGACCGATCTACATAGTTGTCATTAGCCTCATGGTGCCGCAAATATTCCAGCAAGTTGTCTTCGTCGCGATCCCTTCGACCTCGGAGTACTTGATGTAAAGGCCCAGGACTCGGAGGGCTGAGTGGTATGGGCGTGGGGACATAAGGAGAGTGGGACTGAGAACGCCGACCGTCATTGGGGTGCATCGGCCGAAGTAGTTGACGGTCCCCTTCAGGGGGTGCGTTGTCTGCGGGATGATAGACTTCAGGCACGAATGATCGACCGCTGCGCACATCCACAATCGTCGGGGAAGGAGCGGGGCGGGAGATTCTCGCGGATGTAGGTATCGGGGAGTACCCCTCGTCTTGTCCGGTGACGTGTCCTCGGACGTCCTCAACGACCACTATCGGTACTTGATCGCCTGAAAAGTTGTTTTTATTTATTTATTACGAGCTCGGCCTGTCTGTGATGCTGATTGATGAGCATTCACTTACCAGTCGTTCCTGTGGCTTGGCTCCGATCGTCTTCCCGTGACTTTCCCGTTCCTCGCTCGTACAGGAACGGCATGATCGTGTTCAGAGCATCCGATAGCTGACTGCGCAACTCCCGATCGCGTTCCGCATCGGCCACACCCGAGTTCAGTTGCTCCCGAATAGAAGAAAGATGGGCAACAAGTCGACCAAGCTGAGCACTGCGGTGCTGCTCGACGCGGTGTAAAACGTGATTCTGAGTCTCGGGTGCCTCTGCTCGAGCAGAGCTTCCCAATCGAACGACATCCGGGGAATGTTGATCGGGACGTTGCACATGTGACACAACTGATTCGGTTGTTATACCGAGATCGGGACTCTCTGATAGATGGCTAGCAGTAGCAAAAGCAGCAGGATCCGAAATCTCGATCGCTGGCACCGACTGTAAAGGGCTGCTATCTCGCGTGCCAATGTCTGCCAAAAGTACATGGGCGTATGTATCTCTTATCGAGCGAGAAAGTTGACTCACGCTGTGGGTCAGTGGAGCGTTCCAGAACGGAAAGCACGTCGGTAGCAGTTCGAACAGTTTCGTCGTAACGATTCATGCCTCGCAACGCTTCGCGCTTTCTTTCATAGCCCGAAGACGAAATCGGGTTCAAGTTGATGGCCTGACAAAAAAGACGTCGTTGAGCACATTCCGACGCAGTGGGGACAATAACGGGGCATACCTCCTCCGCGTCCCTCAATGCATCGTCCCACACGTGCGTTGCTGTATATGCCTTGCTCCGCTTGATTAGAATGCCTTCCCGGGCAACTGGATCAATGCTTAGAGCCATTGAGTAACGGGAGATGGCATCGGCGTAGTTCTGAGATGTCATCGCCCTGTCGCCGAGACCTTCCAGTATCCGCAGGCACTGCTGCGTAAACGCTAGAGGGAACAGCGTCATGGTGTTGAATCGAGACCGACACAGATAGATACGACTCACCAGCGATCCACTCAGCGTTGTCCTTTTTCGTTCTCACATCCTCTCCCAACTCACGCGTCATCGTCCGGAACGATTCTAGCGCCTCATTGATACGCCCGAGAAAAAGCAACACGTCGCACCTATGCCGATGGATGGTAAATAGCAGATTGTCGAACTTCCAGCCACAAATCTAAAGTGCATTAGTAATACGCTACGATGCGCTGGGCCTTGCTCACTAGAGAAATGGTGTTCATATCCGGAACTGCATGAACCAGCGGTCCAAGCGATTGTGCACGCGCCAGGAGCTGCAATGCCCTATCGTGATTCCCGTTCCTGGCCGCCGGAGTTGCGAGCCGAACATACATCTCAGCCTACAAACAGAATAAAATATCGGATAACCGTTTCACCACAAAAAACATACCTGAACGATGGAACATGAAGGCTTGGTGTCTTTTGGACAGCGCTCGATCAGGTCGGCGATGTCGGCCATGCTTTCTGCATGATACCCAACCTCAAACAACACGATGGACTGACGAAGGACGACGTGAGCAATCCGACGTGCAAGAACAACGAAAAGCTTCACTTTGATCAGTAACACGACATCCTTGTCATGGACGTCACATTGCCAAAGAGCAGCATTAAAGGCTTCGACCGCAAGTTCGTACTTCCCCTGTCCAAACAGCGCAAACCCTTTCGCGACTTGAGCGACTACAGATGGTTGGATGTCAATCGACTGTGTGTTCAACGCAGATAACGTCAGCTAAAAAAAGTGAAAAGTAAGGACCGAACCGACCATTTCAGCGTCCCTCAGCGCTGCATCCCAGTGATGTAAGCGTGCCCGGATGAGCGCTCTGTGGGCCAACGTGGAATAGTCAGAGCTCGTATGACGGATGAGCTGCCCCGACAGTATTTCTTCAGCGTCATCCAATTTATCTTCCTTCCATGCGACGTGAGCCGTATCGTCGATGCCCATGAGCCGTACGGACGAGTCGCTGTTCATCGCATGAAGCGTGTACAATCAACTTTTGGAGTAGAATGACTTGCCAAGCGGTTTGCAGGTATACGGCCCCTTGAGAGCGTGTGAGCCACGCGCGGGGCATTTGAACAACAGAGACCTACCCTCTCGCGAGACTATGCGACAGCTCTCGGAAACAGCCCTTTCTAGTTGGCCATCGAGGACGACATCTTCCGACTTCAACGCACCCTAGTTAGAGTGAGATCTGGATATAGATCAGGCACGGTTGTCAACCCACCTTTTCAAGCAAGGCACTCCACTGGCTGTCGTGAGTGATGGCCACATTTGCGGAGGGTTCCTGAACGGTGGGTTGTGAGTCATCATGCCCCGTCAGACAGCACATGAGCAAGTCTCGACACACACGTACCTTGCCTAGCAGATATCGATTTACGACGTCGGAAGGATGAAGGCTCTGGACATGGCTGTCATCATCGGCCAACGTCTGCAAGGGAACACATCACCCGCTAACCTGGAGAGCCTGAGGCACATGGTCGACCGCGACTTGCTCCATGGCGCCTTTATCGCCGGATCGCAAAGTGGACGACAGCGTCGGTCTGCGTTCTCGTTCCTTCTGAGAACGAGTCGCGGACGATGTTGGCTCAGCAGCCTTCTTGCCACCCCCAGACAGGAACCTCTTCCAAATACTCCCAGCTCGGGAGAAATCCGAGCCGCTCCCCCCGTTTCCGCTGGAGAACCTCCGGGTCGTCGCTGGCCAGGCACGGTGAGGGGGCGGGGTGTCCACCTCGACCTGAACCCGCTGCTTCCCCAGCACGCCCTCCCTGACCGCGATCTTGAACCCGCTGACGAAGACGGACTGGTTCGGGATGCCAACGTCGATCCGCGGTCCCACGCGCCAGTCCAGCGCGCGTGTCGTCTCCCACGTGTACGACATGTTGCCATCCCCGGCACCGCCGCCCTCCCACCCTGCCCCGGTCCGTTGCGTCGACGACAACGCCGACGCCTTGAACTGTGCAGACGACTCGGCGGCGGTGCCGGTACCGGTGCCAGTCGCCTGGTGGAACGCCGCGACGGACCACGCGCCCGTCTTGCAGAGACCGGTGATCAGATAGAGCGCGTCGGGCGTGATGATCCGCCCGAGGTGTCGTTGTGCAAACTCGTACCAGCAGACCGCGTTCCGCGCGGCGACGTCCCGGAACAGCTGTCGTTTGCGTAGCTTGTAGCTCTCCGCTCCCTTGGGTAGGATGAGGAGCGCACCCTCGCTGGCGGAGAGGCTGAACTCGTAGGTAAAAGGCCTGTTCTCCCCCCACCCCACGTTCGTCATGCAACGCACCGCACGCACGCACACGGAGTCATGTCAGCCAAATCGTCTCATCCACGACGCAGGCATGACCCACCGAGAGGAAGACCCATCCGACGGCTCGACGCTGCTGGCCGTCACCGACGACGTCGAGATAACACGGCCGGGATACTCGGCATGCGGAAAGGAGGCAATGTCCCATGGGTCGAGCTCGACGGGCACGAAGCCGTCGGGCACGCCGGTGGCTTCGTGCAACGGATGGTTGCGGGGGAGGCATATATTGAAAAAGACGTCGAAGCTCCCGTTCTCGAGATCAATGACGCCGACATCGCCAATCCGGAGTCCGTCCCGACGGCGGACCAAGAGTTCGTGGGAGGGCTCTGGCGTCCAGAGCGGGTAGCCATAACCGAACGGCAGGAGGTGTTTCGCGTACAGTTGCGGAGGAGGGTCGGTCATGTCAGGTCGGTGACTTGCACGGACTGGCGATTGAAAGCGACAGCACTCGGGCGCTCGTCCGAGCGCTATCGCCCATGAGGCGTACACGTGTGTCCATATGTCGTCGTTCCTATCGAGGCTGTGGATTGTGCGAAACACCGCCACCAAGTACCTTCCTTTACGAACAAGAAAATCCAAGCCCTTAATATACAGTAATCGCCAGACCGTTCCAAAAGTACCCGCCCAACGATATAAATACTAGGCTGCCTTTGAGCCGCCAGCATCGGCCATACCCGAAACTAGCGCTCTCCCTGTCGCCTCAGATCCGGGACCCAACGGCTGGAACGTCAACGAGAGCGGACTCGGTGACGCCGAATCGTCGGCTACAATATTAAGAAAAAGGTCAACAAGCCAGCACCGTCGCTAAAGGCTGGCAGAAAAAAAAATCACGTTTTGGTGAACTGCGATCCAAGCCGGGATAGGTCAAGGAGGCACCCAAGGGAGTGGATGGTGGACTATTGTCCCGTTCAGAGTCGATCCAGACGGTTGAAGAAAGCCTTTTGATGGCATCCGCTGGATGGGAGATGGGTAGGTCAGGCGCGGGCTATGGCTCGTCGGACAGTGGAAACCCACTTTTCGACACTGCTCCTGACAAGCTCGGCTCGGGTTCCATGGCGGGCCCAACCGCCAGCAGAGTCGTCTCGCGCGGAGTGCTCGGTCCAAACAAACCAACGTCGTCGCTTCCGAAGTGAACATCGACAGGAGGTACGGGATCGACAGTCGGCGCGGACACTGACGCAACAGAGCGCCAAGCTGGACGGACGTTTGGAGCAGTCTTGGAATCAGGTCTGGCAACCCGAGGAGTCGCCACAGATTGCTTGGATTCCCTACGTGAGTATGCCCTTGAAGCCCTCTCTGAAGCGCTTTGAGTCTGACCGGGTGGTGGTGGCGGCGGTGGCGGTCTCCTGTGGATAGCAGTACACGTCTAAGTAGGCACCAGTACAGGACAACATCTAGACGCAGACCATTCGGGGTCAAACTCTCCCCCAGGGCCATATTTAGATTTCATCATCATAAGTTGCCCAAGGTCTCTGCACGGGAAAACGTGAGCAAAACAGCCAGACTCGCTCACACACGGCAGTCCGACGTACTGTTGGAGGCGGCGACGTTCCTCACCCAATCTCGTGATGTCTTCCACGATCACTCGAGATTCAGCGGCTAGCGTGTCGATAAAGTCTTCTCGAAGCTGTCACCATGCCATTCCAATCACAAATCGTTCGTGCCACGGAGAGCAAAAGGACACGCACACTCTGGAAAATGTAAGGCAGTTGATCGCGATCCGTACTGCCATCCTTCTCTTCACGTTGTTGTTTCCCTTTGCTACCAACACCATCCTTCTTCCAGACTTCCACATCTCATTAGTCCCTATGTGGCTCAAAAGGGAAAAGTGGCTTACAGCCAGAAAGCGCATCCAGTAATTCTCTCTGTTTCGTGTTATACATGTGCAGCTCGTCTACCAATCCTAATATCACTGTCCAAAAGCTTGAGCAACGCGGGGAACCTTTAAAGATAAAATCCATGGCACGACGTACCGGGCGCACCGCTCTGTTCCTGCTGTTGGCGCCGCGGTCTCGACACGAGCTGCCGTTCGAAAAATTGTTTCAGTCGCTTCGCCTCGGAGTGCTCTTCAAGCGGCGGAATGTACTCGAGAAACGGTTCACGCTGCCTCTCATGGCGCTCGACGAGCGTCCTCTGTGACCACCTATCGGTAGGAGGCGCCAGGCTGGATACGGGCGCCTCGTTCGTCACAGGACGATCCGAAGGAAGCGCGTCCCTTTCCCGAACTATCTCATCTCGCTCCGCACGGAGCATGTTCAACAGATCTGTGGTACGTCGAGGGTCAACGTCCCGCGCGGCATCTACAATCGTCCCAACGATCAACTTGTGATCCAGGTTACGACGCGGAGGGTACTGATGAAGCACTTGCAAACGAGAGTCGGCCCTTTGAACGGCCAGCGCCGGTCCTGTACAAAAGATTCGAGGGTCAGTCAGGGCCCGTGGGTAATACAAGTAAAAACGGGGGACTGGCGTTGGATTTGCGACTCGGCAAAGCGCTCGAGGGAGGAAAGCATGCTGTCATAAGCTTGGATCGCCTCATCATGCCGCCCCATTCCCTGCAGCGCTGCAAGCTTTCTTTCGTGCCCCCAAGGCGAGAGAGGGTTCAGCGTTATTGCCTATGTACAGAACACCCTTGAGCATGTGCAGACATGGGGAAGGACAGGATGGATCACACCTCGTCGGCGTCGCTCAGTGCATCGTTCCACGAACCCAGCGATGCGTGTGCGTTGCTCCGCTTAACCAGAACACCATCACGCGTTGTCGGGTCCATGTTCAGCGCTGACGAATAGTAATCGATCGCTTCCGAGTAATTCTGCTCCGCCGATGCACTGTCTCCGAGTGCTTCCAGTGACTTGATACACCGTTGGGTGAATACTGTGGAATACGTTTGTAAATTCGACACCAAAATGGATTCCCCGGAGCTCACTGGATATCCACATGGAATTATCCTCCCTCGACCTCACATCCTCGTCCACCAGGCGCCCTATCGTCTCGAGCGCCTCCCCCGCCTCGCGAATGCGGCCGGCAATATACAGTACCTCGCACTTTTGCCGAAGGATGGCAAACAAAAGATCGCCAGACCTCCACCCACAAATCTGAGAACCGTCAGCGCACACACACATGCTTTTCTACGCTGGAGCTGTCGTACTCACCAACCATACGACCTCCAACTCCGGGACTGCTACATGGAACGGACCAAACGACTGCGCCCGCGTCAAGAGCTGTAACGCCTTATCATACTCTGCTTTCTTGGTCGCCAGTACGGCGAGACGTAGGTGCATGTCCGCCTGAACATAAACATGGCACACCAGTTCCAGTCACGTGTTGATTTCGGAGACACTCGCCTGGACAGCACAACATGCCGACTTGATATTGGCCGGACAGCGTTCGATCACGTTAGCGATGTCGGCCAGGCTTTCCGCATGATACTCGACATCGAACAAAACGATGGTCTATGATGGCAGCAGGATCATTGTAGACAAAACAACGTGTACAAACAGGCAGCTCACCTTGATGAGCGATACGAGCACCTTGTCGTCAACGTCACACTCGCGAAGAGCGACACTGAAGGCATGCACTGCCAAAGTATACTTTTGCTGCCCAAACAATGCAAACCCTCTTGCAACGTGAGCGGTCACAGAGGGCTGGATGTCGATCGACTGTCCATGCAACATGATGACCTTTGCTGTAACGGGCGAAAGCGGTGAATGACACTGACTGTCTCTGCGTCCCTCAAAGCTGCATCCCAGCGACCTAAACGCGCTCTGATCAGTGCACGATGGGAAAATGCGGCATGATCAGATCCCATGCAACGAATGATTCGCCTGGACAACATCTCTTCGACCTCGTCCAGCTTTTCTTCTTTCCATGCTGCACGAATCGTATCATCCATGTTCATCAGCCGTATCGAGCAGTCACTGTCCGGATGCAACGCATATCACCCCAGTTCTTGTAGCATACTTACGAGACTTACGCCATGTTCTGCAACCACACGACGCCTAGAGAAAATTAAATGTGTATGGTAGCCTGGGAAGTAAACCCCCACCATCCTGTGAAGCTAAACGATGGCCTTCGGTTGCTTTGCGCTCCAACTGATCATCAAGACAAAGGTCCTCCGCCTTTAATTGCCCCTAACAGGCCGGCCATTAGAATTCAGAAGCAAGAACCTGATGATCTCAAAGAACCTTTTCGAACAGGATATTCCAATGACTATCATGGGTGATAGCCACTGAGGCAGAGGGCTCCTAAACAGAAGCATGGTCATCATACTCCGTCCGTCCGCAAGCAATAGAGATCAACCTTGCGAAGCAGGTATCGGTTGACAACATCGGACGGATGGCAGCTCTGGGATGTGTATCAGCATTGGTGAAACAAGGCAGTGCGTCACCCGGCACGGACCTGCACGTTGTCTGGCACATGACTGACCGTCACCCACCCACCGGCGTCCTCGCCATCAGGAGCGGGACCTGTTCCTGGATCACGAACAGAGTCCGCATCGGCCGGTCCTCCACTCTTCCTGCTCTTCGACCCGAATCGTTTCCAAATGCTTGCAGACCCAGAATAACTTCCACCGAAAATTCTGCCAGGTTTCAAACGAGCGGGCGGCGCGTCCACCTCGACCGCGATGCGTTTCCGACCGAGCAGGTTGTCCCGCACCGCAATCTTGAATCCGCTAACGAACACCGCCTGGTTGGGAATGTCCGTCCAGTCCCCGAGCGGACCCACGCGCCAATGCAGCGCCCGCCGGGTCTCCCAGGTGTACGCGGCCGCCACTGCGGAAGGGGAGGACAAAGCACCACCCTGCCTGGGCTGACCGGCCTTGAACTGCGCGGGAAACTCGGTCGCCCCCGTCTGGGACGCGGTGGCATGGAACGCGGCGACGGACCACGCGCGGGACTTGTAGCAGCCGGTGATGAGGTAGAGCGCGTCGCGCGCGATGATGCGCCCGAGCGTTTGCTCCGCGAAGTCGTACCACGCGACCGCGTTCCGGGTGGCCGCGTCCCGGAAGAGCTTGCGCTTGAGGAGCGTGTAGCTCTCCGCACCTTCGGGGAGGATGAGGAGCGCGCCCTCGCGGGCGGAGAGACTGAATTCGTACGTTAGGGCATTCTGGCCGGCCCTCATCGTATGGAAGCATAGTCCCCCGACGAACACAAGACTCAGCGCGGGGCCACGGAACGGGAAAGAGGGACTCACCCGTCGGACGGCTCGATGGTCCTGAGCGTCGTTACAGACGACGTCGAGATGACGCTCCCCGGGTTCTCTGCGTGCGGGTAGATGGCGACGTCGAGGTCGTCGAGGTCGATGGGGACAAAGTTGTCTGGCACGCCGTTGACGCGATGGAATGGGTGCTCGCGGGGAAGACAGACGTTGAAGAAGACATCGAAGCTTCCGTTTTCTGGGACGATGACGCCGACGTCGCCGATCCGGAGGCCGTCCCTGCGATAGCGCAAGAACTGGTTCCCGGGTTCGGGCGTCCACAAAGGGTACCCACAGCCGAACGGAAGCAAGTGCCTCGCGTACACGCGCGGTGGAGGGTCGGGCATGTCCACGTCCTGGAACACACGGCGGGAGACGCTCTACTGAAGACATGTTCCCACTGCTGTCTTGACAGGACAAGCGCCCAGTGAGGTCTTGGCTGCTGATCCGGACCTGAGGCTGCACAGCAAACACGAAGCTCCACTGATCAAGACAATGTGCGTAGTACAGACTCGAAGTTGTAAAAAAAGAGGTGTTGGATCAAAGGACAAGTCCGTCGAGAACGAAACAAACAAGGCAAGGAATATAGGGTACATTGTCTGCAGACCAGAGAACACGGCACGTTATGACACCCAGATCAGCAACACGGCCCGGGAGGGGGCGCAGTAGCGACCATGGCACCCATAGCGAACATGTTCATCTGGTTCGCAATGTCTATCTGGTTTCTCTGGTTTCTCTGGCTCCTCTGGCTTTTCTGGTTTCTTTGGTTTCTCTGACTTTTCTGGTTTACGCTGTTGACAGCTGATTTGCTGCGTTGTTGCCGCAGCGACTCGGCATAGACAAATGTGAGGACAATGTGATCCAACATTGGAGCAACCTTGGGGGCGACCTCGAAATAGGCTGCATGGGGTGGTTTCGGTGTCTCAAGATTCTTCCTACGAAAGCGGACGAGCGCGACGTCGGACCCGGCAAGCTTCATCTACGAGGCCAAGTCAGCAACCGTCATGTCTGCAGGCAGGCACACGTACCCAACAGTACGCGGATAGCTTCCATTTGTACTCTCGCTTGTCGGGGCCCACGAAATGCAGACCACTGGGGTGGTATTGATCAGCACCGGCACACCAGGTCGCATGGAATCGAGGTACCTGCTCCACATGCGCTTTGCAAGCAGTGTGCCTGCGGTGACCGCCCTTCCTTGGAAGTGAAACACGGTCTTTTCGAGAGGGCGACCCCACTCGATGACGGCCATCGTCTCCTTGTCGGTGCGTGAGGCGTGTCGGATGTGCTTGGTGATCGTGGTCACCCTGGACGAGGCGGGCGGCGTGGAGATGTCGTAGAGAATGTTGCCGTCCTCATCGAGGATGTTCGTGTTCAGCTGGTTGGCGGTGGTGAAGAGGAGATGCATGCGGGCGATGGCGAGCGAGGACGCATCTTATACGGTGGCCGGGACAGGGCATGGTCGCCGTGGCCGTGGAGCAAGGGATTCCCATCGTGGGTGTACCAGATAGAGTGGGCAGCGACAGCCCGGCGAGTCACCACAGCAAGGTGGCCGCCAGCACGAGCGAGCCAGCATGGAGAAGGGGCTTCCATGATCGTGGGCGTCCTGCGCTCCATCCGGCAACCCTCTAAGCGCGGGCAACCACAGCCCGGGTCCCCACAGCAAGATGGCCGCCAGCACGGGCGAGCCAGACCCGCCGAACCTGTATGCCTTGGTGGTCCGCGTGCTCGAGCAGACCACCGCGCTGGCCGAGACCCAGGCGTCGGTGAAACATACGCTCGACGAGCTCCAGAGGTCCATCCCAGCCCCGGAAGAGATCGCGGACATCCGCGCGCGCTTGTGCCGTGTTGAAGGCCTGGTCGCGACGCTCGCTCGACCTGCCTGTCTGTCTGTGCAGCACCAGACTCACCGGGGTACATGCAACCCAGACAGTGCTCCCGCTCCCGCGACGTCACCACAGGAGACCGCGGAGAGAGACGCTGCTGGTGAGCACACGCATCGTCGCGCGCATGTCGACGGCAAGGTGAGACGCTCCTGTCCTCATCAACTTTGGCACGAACGCCTGAACCGACAACGTTGGCTGGCAGGCGCCCGCGGCGATTCCACCACCAGGTCGTCTTGATCGACTGACGTCCGACCTCGTCGTACAAGACCCTCACACTCTGCTACATGCACCCTCGACACAACATCTTGCAGCAGAGGTCAATCAGCAACCATCGATCACGTCCTCCCGTCCCCGCACGACACAAGATCCATCTTCCACGTGTGCTATCGGCCCTCTAGAAACCACTAACGCCACGAAAGAGGACGAGCAGCTACACTCTGCCAAAGCGCATGAACAGGGAAGCCTTCACCAGGACCGCAATAATATCGTGTCCCTCGGAGACGCATCACACCGTACCCCTCCGTCAGACGGCGACGACGAGCCATCTTTGACGGGCGAAAACTTTCCGTGGGTGGTAGTCACAGAGCAAGATGAAGCACTGTGCAGCCAGCTCCCTGATCTTGCCCGCACCCTACAACAGATGCTGGCCCTCTGCGCAGAGCACAAAGTCATGCTCGAGCAACAGTGGTCAGCAAGGTTGCATTGGATGGAGGAATGCGACGTGCGATCACGCGAATTGGCGCGTATGGCTTCCTGGCTTGTAGAAGAGCGTGTTGCGGCAAAGCAGAGCGGAGCGCATCAAGAGCAATTGAACGACGTCGACTCCAGTGAGTTCGAGCCATGGTGGCATTTCGTTACTAAACGGTGTGGATAGGGATCGAGGACATAGCGGACGAGATTCAGGACTGGAGAGCGGAACACAGAGAGCTCCTCCAAGCCTTGTCAGATTGTAAGTGACGGAGAAAGAGAAAACTGGTCATTGACGAGCACTCGCGCATAGCCTGGCGAGTAGACAGCAGCAGGCAACACGAAGAGACTATCAATGTCGTCCGTTCCATGGCAAGCGAGCAGGTCCCCTACAATATTCAAGGCGTAAGGACCGCTCTCGCATGGTTGTATCATGTAGCTCACTTTGGATCCCGACAGTATTTGGAGGAATTCAGCAAAGCTCTCAGTGTCGACGTTCGTATGCTTTTGAGTGAAGTGGGCAGGTTGCGTGAGGAGCGAAGACGCATCCAGCAGTGCGCATCTTTCACGCTGGCCGCTCTGCTGCCAGACTGAGAACCCTCTAGCGAAGTTGGATATCTGATGATGATGCAATCGACTCTGGTCGATGGTGGAGAGTTCGGGTCCGTCGCTCTGCTCGTCGTCTAATTGAGCTGCTGCCAAACTTATCCCAGACCTCCTGCCTATGCTTCACCTGGAGGGTGGCCATCACCAGCAGGCATCCCTTTGCCAGAAAGTCCACCACCTCGCCCAGGCTGGCGGGTTGTCCCAGCGCGAGGAAGTCGCCGCGTTCGAAGGCCAGGGCCAGAGGCACCACCGCCACCACTGCCACCACCACCAGAAAGACGCCCGTGGGCGACATGGCAACGTATGTACTTTCTCTCGTCATCCTAGTAATGATTTTAGCAGTGGTTCTCTGACACTTTGCGTGCCATAGCCAATCCTCAGCTGGTTCCAACCCCACCATCCGTTGAACCCACCCTTTTGGTACCGGACTGCCCTAGTCCTGGATTATTTGGGCCTCGCACACCGCGTGACTCCCCTCGTCGAACGCTGCCGAGGGAAGTAAACGAACGACGTACGGTGATCCCGCGCGTCCCGTCTTGGGCTACATGGCGTGCGTTTCCTCTCTTCTAGCATAGGATATGCTGTAACGCTCCCCGTCGGTCCCACGTAGCTGATCCCGTCCTGCGTGACCGCACCGCCGTCGACAGTCCTTGGCTGTCTGGGCCTCGCTCGCCGCGTTATTCCCCTCGAACGCCACCCGGGGAAATAGAATGGGCTGCATGGCGTGCGTCTTCCTCCTGGTCTTTCGTGTACGAGATATATAATGAGGCTTGCTTTCGTTCTGCTCTGTACAGGTGGCCCGAGACGTGCGTCCACGCCATCCTCTGTCGAGCCCGACTTGATCGTGCCCGACCGTACCGCCGCCGACAGTCCTGGATTGTTTGGACCTCGCTCCCCACGTGATTACTGGTCAGATCTTATTGCGCTGTCTGCCGGAGAGCCGGCTACTGAAGCGCCGTGCTTGCCAGACACGTTTGAGCTCTATTGATGATGACGATTGGTGTAAGATAGTGTCGCCTATGCCCTCGTCCGTTGTACTAGTAACAGGTGGATCTATTTCGTTGTAATGTGCAGCCTGAGCCCTCCCCTTCGAGCTTGACGAGCGTGGCGAAGAAGGCCAGAACCACAACCGTGGTCCCGCGATTTGGAGGAGGTGATATGATATCGTGTTCGCGACACTTGCCGAACGTCGTGGACGGCAGTTCGAGTCCAAAGCCGACGTGCACCGCTGCCCTTCGAAGAGACGGTACAACGAGACTTGGCCACGGTCGTTCCGAGGGTGATCCTACTCGTTGGCCGCTAGACTATGCGGCAGGATGGCAATCAGCGGTTGGCAAAGCGTGGGCTATCAAGGGGACGACTCGGAGCACATCTGTGAGCCTGTCACACCTACGTCACGCATATGATATAGATCCCTGTCACGCTCCGTGGTCGATAGTCGCATCTTGTACCCGCACGTCGTCGTCGCACCCCCAATAGAGCGTGGTCCAGTTCTATCGTGCCCGCCCTTCTCAGTGTTTCTACCGTTGGCCACCGTTGGCTTCCGACATCATCATCATGAACACTCCGAAGCGCTTCCTCCAGATGGCCGAGTACGAGCCGATGAACCAGTCACGATTCGTCATGAAGTCACGCACCGTTCCACATTGCCTTCGAAAGATTCCCCGTGGAGCTAACAAAGCGCACTCGAAAGCGCGCTACGAGTGCGCCCCTTGCTATAAGTTAGGTGCCCGCGTGCGGCCGAGCCAATGGCGCGCCGCACCGCACGTTTGTTTCCCGGCACAAGTACCGTATTGTATAGGTCGCGCCTTCGGGGTTACCGGACTTGGGGACAGGTAGCGGACACCTGGTAAATCCTCTCAAGTTACATTCGCTTTCAGTACGATGACCAGTCCTCGGGGAAGTGTAATATCGACGCGCTCGCCTCCATCACCCTTGGAACATTGTGGGGTGCTGTGTGCATCGTCTATAGTGCTCCCACTGCTCTAGTCACCTCCACCTGCGTCCAGCTCGGTCTGGTCCTTCTAGTGGCCTGGGGGCCCTGAACCTCGACTCTGTGCACTCGAATCCACCTGGTGCTTGTCCTGGTCGACCTCTGCAAGATGTCTCTGCGTACCGTCGACATCGTCTGTCGTGGCTGTTTTTCCTGCTGGGTTGCTGGGCTGCTGGGTACCTCTTGAGGTAAGTTGACCCCGACCCTTTGCTTCACTGGCCCCCGCACCTTGACTGATGCGTTCTGGAGCCATTTAAGGCGGTTACGAGGGTCGTCATGGCCACTACACACGGGCGACCCGTTTTGTTTCGCTGCGAACAGCCGGTTGTCGCAGTTCGACATAGCCCCTTGCTCCCCTTTGGGCTCGACACTTGGGGGGTTCGCCTCGCTGATTTATAGGATCAAGGGGGTCGTCGGGTGGTTCTGGAGACATTGGGACGTGCGGGTGCATCATTGTCGTCAGGCGTCCTGCACTGACGGTCTTCTTGAGCTCTTTTGCCGGTCGCCCATGTCCCGTCGCGCTCATCCTCAGCACCTCCACTGACTCGATTGGGCTACTACAGCTGTGCCCCCCTTCAAGTCTAGCACTGGAACATTTCCTCGACCTCTCTTCCGACGTCTGCATGTGCGCATCCGGGCGCGGTATCGACGGTTCGTATGGATATTGATCTCGCCATCAGGCTTGACTTTGGACCGTACGGGCGTGCCGGGATCTTTGGGTGCGTTCCGCGAGTCGTGCGGTGGTTTCCCCAGTGGGTGGGTAGCATATGACACCTTCGTCCTTTACCACTTCTGCCTCCGCCCTGACGCGCTCGGTCGTGTCGAGGGGGGGGGAGAGGGCTCTGAAGACTCTGCCGGATGATGCACGACATCATCCGTGGAGTCTGCAGGGTCTTCCGACGTACTCGTTGGATTCGTGCTTTCGTCAGCCGTCGGATGATATTCTTTGTCGGCCGGTAATGAGTTGGTGACCCTATTACGCATGTTTTGGTGCCCAACTGGGCCAATGACATTTCTTCTGATTCATGCAGCTGGCATCTATGACGCTCGATCTTCGCAACCAGGGAACAAAGTATTTGATTCCGTCATCTCGTCATATGTCCCTACGCTCAGCATTCTTGCGTCCCCACCCAAAATCAAATCAGCACATCGCGACGGCCTCCGTCTCCTTGCCGTCCGCCAGCCACACACCGATGGTCAACTCGAGCTTACTGGTGTGCACGCTGAGCTGGAAGATATCAGGAGAGTCATCAGAAACTCAGCTACAGGCACCTTCGTGGAACCTTCTGTAGGAACTGTCGAGAAAGTGCTTGAGCTGATGAATGATACAGACTGGGTCCACTTTGCCTGCCACGGAGTCCAGGATCGCAAAAATCCGACTGATAGTAGGCTCTGCCTCGCCGACAAGCGCCGTTTGAGAATATCTGATGTCATTGCGTTGTCACGCCCGCGCGGCGGGCTCGCATTCCTGTCTGCGTGTCAGACTGCGAAGGGAGACCAGGACCTCTCGGACGAGGCCATTCATATTGCGGCGGGGATGTTATTCGCAGGGTACGGGGGTCATTGGTACGATGTGGTCGATCAATGATAGCCTTGCACCCGCCGTCGCGAAGGACGTTTACGAACAACTGTTTCAAGATGGCTTGACGACGATGCCCAATTATCGAGAGGCTGCACGAGCGCTGTACGTCGCTGTTGGGCGGCTTCGAGAACGCAATGTTGCGTTTGGACACTGGCTTCCCTTTATCCACGTGGGTCTCTGAATCCGTCGTCATACTTTACTTACCTCATTGAATGCAATTTGACTACTACTCGAAAATACAGATTGTAATGCACTGTATAGACATATTGCGGATGCTGGGATGCCGTTGGAAAGAGTACAGTACTTCCCGCCTCTTCAATGACGTATACATCAACCACACCCCACTTTGATCCCTCGATATCGGGCGACAGACGCATTCCGATGCCACCGGCTAGCTGAGCAGTGAGGAGTGAAGGGTAGTCAGGCGTCCCCGCTTCGGGAAGGTATATCCAGTCTGCAGGAACGATTACACGAAGGAGGTCACCGATGCAAGCAGAATCAACGAGGTGGACGATCAGGACGAGAAGGGCACCGGCGTGATGTGTTTCCTCTGCAAGATCGGATGAGTGGGCCCCTCGTCGCTCACCACGCACTCATCTCAGCAGCCTCGCAGCATTTCCCAGAGTAATCGCACGTTCAATCATCTCCAGGTTTTGGCCGCCCGGTATCCACGGCGCCAAGTTCGTGTCTATCGTCAGCAACAAGTGCATAGTAGATCTACCTGATGGCCGCATACTGATGCTCATCGTTTACCGCAAGCCTAGAGAGATCATAAATTCAGCTCGTGGCTTGGAGGTCTGACCGTGAAAGGCGTTTAGAAGGCGTGTTCGATTTCTTTCTGATGCCTCTACCGTGTTTCACTTGAGAGGAGCTGGAGGCAGTTATTATGCTCTCTGGGGTCATCGACCCTCCCGGTGAACGTACCTTGCAGCATGGGGAGACTAGCCTGGATTGATGTGATAGTTCCAAAGATGATAGCATTTAGAGTTCAATATGTAGATATTCTATCCACTAGAGCGTGTACAGAGTCAGATTTCGAGTATTGTATGTGCATTAATACAATGACTGTATGCTTATTATCCTCAGTCCCCCCTCCCTGTGACCTTTGATCTAGAATTAATGGGGGCGTGTGCACCATTCCTTGTAGCACTGGTAGGCAGTGCCAAGTACAGCCATCTTGTAGGATGAAAGTATGACCTCCCATGAGACGATGAGCCTTGCTGTAGATGTTTGTACTCTTTCAATGGCATCCGGGTGTGCGTTTGTCCCCTGCATCTCGAGGACCAGTGAATCCCTCAGATTCTCTGAGGCATTGAGAAATATGAGATCCACATCTTCCATCCGAATTTCAGGAAAAAGTGTCTATGAGCATGTTAATTAGCAACGAATAACAAAATGTGATACACACCCTGCATGCTGAGTAGTCATTCCCACCAGGGTTACTGATGACGAGAGAACCAGATGGAGTGCAGAGATAGACCTCGAGCTCAATGCGTTGGATGGAAATCCAGGTAAATTGCTCCAGAACAACAGCCAACCTATCATCTGTTTCCAATCCTCCCAACTTGAAATCCTGAAAGGAAAGAAGAGGATCCTGAGTCAACAGGTCTTGCAATCGTTGCACAGGGAGAGACCTGTTTCCCGGAGACTCCCATTTTGGCTCCTCCACAATAGTAAGCATGAATACAAGATCAACAGTAGAATTTCCAGTGACCATTTGTTTGAGGCAATCATGGGTGTCAGAGGGTGAGGCTGTGAAGCAGACCTCCCCAATCCATTTGGGTGCTGTAGTGTACTCATGGTTATTTTCGACCACTAGCTGGAAGTCGGGTATCACAGATTGTGACCTGTTATCCTCGCCAACACAATGAAGCTGCAGGTTGAGAGCCATGTTGATCCGAAACATATGGCAGTCATGGCCAAGGCCAAGAAGGAATTCACCAACCATGTCAGGAAAGGTATAGGGAAACCCTTCATGTGCATCCAATGGTGACATAATCAATAGCTTCTTCTGTGTATCGAGGTATAATAACCTGTGTACTCAATAAGACCAACATCTGTGAGTGGTAGTTCAATTTACTTCACGCAGAGATATCGGCGTTCTGGAAGTCCCTCCAGGAGCCTCTGGAGTAGATAAGGTGTGATGTGGTCAATTGCCTGCAGCAGTGAAGGTTGAATGACCTGCGCGTGAAACACAATTCAACAGACCTCGACTGTGTCGAGGGGCAGATCACGAAGGCGCTCATAAATGTAGGCTTGGACAAGAGTCAGACCTGCGTTGTGTATCCGATATAGGAGTACTAACCTATCGTCACGTCGTCGGGCGTCTCGTGGAGAGTGTTCTCGTGGTGCTTGAATACTTTGGTAGACTGTTTCTCGCCGTTCATAGGTTCGACCTGCTCCTCAGGGCCTTTTTGAGGGCGAGACAGGTTTTGGGGGGTGACTATATATGTCAGAAGAGCCAAAAGCATAGCATATATTACCGACCGGAACTCCCAAGGCGCACAGACGGCATGTCAGCCAATGCCGTTTGGCTCGATGACGACATCCGGGGATTGCAGTCGCGGATGAGCGGTTGGATTTTGGATTCCACCCCCTAGGAGTGGCGGTTAACAGCTCGTGATTGTTACATAATAGCACACAACCATCAAATATATGTATTAGCCACCCTTCAGATCCAGACATGGCGAACAAGACAATTGCAAGACTCGACGCGTCATCTAATACACCGGGACCCTAAAGTTCAATCAACATCTCTTCCCTCCGCTCCTGCGGGGGAGCAGTCGGCGCGGACGGCGCATACAAGTCGAACGCTTGCGGTGTGCTCGTTGGAGCAGTAGGAAAGGCAGGCAATGACGGTGCCGGCTGAGACTGCAGAGGTGGCGGACGCAAAGGTTGTTGAAGGGTGTGTGGTGCACGTGAGTAGGCTTGCAGGCGGGTTGGCGCGGGTGGAGCGTATGAAACCGTTGACGAGCGTGCGAGCGATACCGAGTGTGGCTGCGAAGGCGGAGGGGGGGAGGTAATGGACGGGCGGGATGAGATCGTATGAGCGCGGGTAATACTACTTTTGTCAGGGACAGTGTTGATGAAAGCCGTAGAGGGAAGAGCAGGTGCCGACGCTGTCGGAGCGGGTTGTGGAACAGGCTGCGAATGAACTTCAGGAAGAAAAGAAAGAGAACTTTTCACTCCATGTTCTTGCCCTATTCTTTCCGATCCACCCATGCTGTCTGCAAGAGGAACTGGAGGAACTGGCTGGAGTATGGACACGGGCTGATAGCCCTGCGCTACTTGCGTACCGGAGAGGACAGGGTGGTGCGACGACGATGGTACAGGAGATAAGGGGGGAGTAGTTATCTGGCGTTGTGGGTGTTGTTCAGCCGCGGAAGGGTTATAAGAGTATAAAGGCTGGGTATGCGAGGACTCCGATTTGCTTGGCAGCGGTGGCGGAGGCGGGGCGTACGTCGGTTGAGGAGGTACCTGAGCGATGGGCGACTGTGGTACTTGGGACGAAGCGGACGAAGACCCCCACTGGTTGTACCCGTTGGATCCATGTGATTGCACGTATCCATTCTGAGTATATGTCGAGCTGCTGGGAAGCACCGGCGCCCGTGCCTGTTCTGGAGATGTTCGACGCCAGGTCGGGTGAGAGAGCTGATCAGTCAATAATTTGTCATAGAGTTTGACTGCCTGCGATAGCTTTTCATGCATTTCGGACAGAAGTTCTATGATTGAAAAGCCGCGAAAGCGAGGTGAGCGTCAAAAAGGCAGAAGCGAAGGGCGACTTACGCTCTTTTCTTCCTGCATCATCCAAACTCATCGCGAGCTTGGGTCTCAGCCCATTCGCCTTATCGAACAATTCACTAACAGCAGGATACCGCGACATGTCCTTCCCGCCTTGCGATTGCACCCGCTCGATAGTCTGGCTAAACGTGAGGATGGCATCTGATTCAAGGGGTTCGAGGTCGTAGTTTGAAACCTTCGGGACAGATGGGGCACGAGTGACAGTGGGTGGATAAGACGACGGGTAGCCCGCATCCTCAGCAATTCCCACCGGTGCACTTGGCTTCGGCATGTTTGCTTCTCTTAGACTTGCCTCGATTGCAGCTCTTAAATCTGGATCGTCCTCGTCATCAACGACAGAAGTTGCCGGAGGTGCCGACCTCCGTCGGTCGTTCTCAGGGTAGGTCGAACGATCGACAGCAGGTACCTCGGGAGGTTGGGAATACGGCTGCGGTTGGTAGGGAACATACCCAGGACGTTTGGTTGACGCAGATGATGAACCAACTTCCTGAAGGGAGAGTTGAATCGCACGCTGGAGCTCAGCATCGAAGTGGTCGCGAGCGTGGCTATTTCGAGGATTGTGCATGCTCACAGAGTGACGATGACCTCTGTCGTCGCGCTCAGCATAAACAATAAAGGCAATAAATGTAAAACACCCACGTCCGCTCAGTCTTGCGCGAAAGTTTCGAGTGGCAACTATCACAGACTCTAACGGGTTGAGCGATACCAAAATGGGGAAGGGGAATCGACTTGGATGAGCACTGATGATCGAAAACTTGCCCACAATTGCGGCAGTGATGTTTCCGGTTTGTGAACGTGAAGGGAGTTCGACAGCGGAGACACACATCAGAGTCAATCCATTCCGGTGCAGTGGAAGTGTCCACCATGGCGGAGTTGGCTAGAGCGAGATCTTTAGGAGGAAATTCGTACCCTGAGTGTCATGAGTAAAGAAAAGAGTAGCGGACAAGAGTGCAGAGGCACACCTTCACTCTTGAGTATCTTATACGCCTGGCCAACATAGCTCAAGGAAGGCTTTCCTTCGAATGCAAGAGCCCAGCTCTGGATATACTTCAATATGTCAGACTTTACAGCATGATTCAGACCAGGGATCTTGACGATGGAAACGAGGTTGTCAATGAACTCTCTTGAAGCTATTTCTACCAAGAAGTGGTCACCCCCATTTTTAACACATACGTCGGTGAGCTGGGGTTGGAAGTGAGGGAGGCATGTCAGTGAAGCAGCGGAGGTACTTACTCCAAGGGCGAGTATTTGTACGTTTGGATTCTTGTGATTAAGACGACGCTTGAGCGCACGCATAGCGTCCTTCGCGGGAGCCGACTTGGAGCGGATCTGGTCGCATATTTCGAGATTGAGTGCAACGTCCTCACCACCAGCTGGAATGAGCTCGGACGTCGCCTTATCTGAGGCAGGTAAATGTCAATTGCTTGACATAGAGAACAACAAGGACTGTGCTCACCGACTGCTTCGTCAATCTGAGACGTTCCCCAGAGCCAGCTGGTCAGCGATGTCATCCTGCTTGGGGTAGCGCACTTCGATAGCTGCTTGCACAGCCGCCAACCAGTTTCCACGTAGCTCCGATATTGGAGCTCCGACATAAAGGCGACCGTAGTGCCGACCAAGCCGGCCGTCAGATTCAAATCCAGAATTGTGGTTGTGTGACAAAGCAACTGGAGTGACTCAGGCTCGGCATGCTCATGAATTGTGGCGGAGTTGGAATGCACCACCCCTCCACAGGTTGTTCCCAAACAGCTATCGTCGCTCAAGACCGGGTCAACAACGCTCACCGTTGCGCGCCCCAACGATCCCCACAAGGTGTCCTACCGAGCCCCTGGTATCACACAGCGCTATAGGAATCTCGTTCACCCGCTTTCTTGCGGCTTTGTCCGTCTTTTTCTCGCCTTTGCAACCACTCCAACAATCCCACACGAGGCCTTAAAAGTCGCAAATACTCGACATTTTCCTTCTTAGAGACTTTACGACCCCCGGATCCGCGTTAATTCACGCTTTGGATCCCTTTTCCTTTCCTTTATAAAATACCTCTCCGCCGCCTGGTTCAGACGCGCATCTCCTATCGCTCTCAGTCATGCTTGGTCACCAATTTGCGTACTCGGCAGCTCCCATCCGCAAGGTCAAGGAAGTCCAGTTTGGTATCCTTTCTCCAGAGGAAATCGTGCGAGCCATTTCCCTGTATCTTTTTTGTGTAGGCGTTATTGACTACTCTATTCATAGAAAGCCTACTCTGTCGCTAAGATCGAGCATCCAGAGGTCATGGATGAGGCTACCCACAAGCCCAAACTTGGTGGCTTGATGGACCCTAGAATGGGCACCATCGACAGAAATTTCAAGTGTCAAACCTGTGGAGAGGGAATGTCCGAGTGTCCCGGGCACTTTGGTCATATCGAATTGGCCAGGCCAGTCTTCCATCCTGGTTCGTCCCGTTCCTTGTTCCCGTCCATTTTATATATGATTGAACTTTCACGAAGGATTTATCGTGAAAGTGAAGAAAATCCTCGAATGTATATGTGTGAACTGTGGGAAATTGAAGGCAGATATCGTGAGTCGCATCCAACTCTACTCGTTTCGCACCCCACCTCCCAATTTTCTGGGGGCTCTCTCCATAATCCATTGGAGAACCCCAAACCCGCACCACGGCAGTTCCTCGAGCTTTCGGGGCGTTTGACCTGCTGTGGCGTGGCTAGCGCGCGTTTTCGGTCGCTTGATCGCCGCGTGAGCCATTGCAAGCGCCCAGTGTTGGTTGGACACGAGGTGCGCGGTGAAATGGGGCGCTGAACGAGGAGTGCGAAAGTGGACCGGGGACGTTGTTAGTATGCTGACAGCATACTCCGTGGTCCCGGTTCTCGCGTTGCTCTCTCGCCTGTGACGCAGGTGGGAGATGCTGCATGCGGTGGTCCAGCATATTCATCAATGATGTGCTTGTCCACTGCCTCCTTGTGACGCTTTTTGCCGTAGTAGTGACCTCTTTGCGCGCGTCGCGTCATTCTTCTGGTCATATTTACTGACGGGTTTTATTCACGCATCATTCCTATTTTTCATCCCAATGTTCCTTCAATATCATATTCGTTTATTAGTCCGACCCCAGTTTTGCCGACAAAATAAGGCATGTCCGTGACCCAAAGGCACGGATGGCTGTTGCATGGTCGCACTGCAAGACAAAAACGGTTTGCGCTACGGATGATCCCAAAGAAGAGGGTGCAGAAGGAGATGTCGACGAGTCTAAGAAAGGGCACGGCGGTTGCGGTCATATCCAACCACAAATCCGGAAGGAGGGTCTCAAGCTATTTGTCCAGTATAAGCGTCCTAAGGATGATGACGAGGTTTGTGTCGACCACACAACCTGCTAAAGACTCGTCTAGTTTAATGTTTGCTCACTGCGCTTACAGGACATCAAGTCACTTCAACCAGACAAAAGACTATACACCCCTTCCGAAGTGTACACGACGTTCAAGAAGATGTCCGATTCAGATTTGCATTTGATTGGACTTTCGGACGAATATGCGCGCCCTGAATGGATGATTCTGACTGTCATGCCTGTGCCCCCGCCCCCCGTTCGTCCGAGTATAGCGGTGGATGGGGGTGCAATGAGGAGTGAAGATGACTTGACGTATAAGCTTGGAGATATCATTAAAGCCTCTGCAAACGTCCGGCGCTGTGAACAGGAAGGGGCTCCTGCACACGTTATCACGGAGTTTGAACAACTGTTACAGGTAAGCTTGATCAACAAACTTCGCATGCCACTACTAACGCAACTATGTGTTCGTTTCTTGGGCGGGCAGTTTCATGTTGCGACTTACATGGATAACGACATTGCAGGCATTCCACAGGCATTGCAGAAGAGTGGCCGTCCTGTGAAAGCTATTCGTGCACGTCTGAAAGGGAAGGAGGGCCGTCTCCGTGGCAACTTGATGGGGAAGCGCGTTGACTTTTCCGCGCGGACGGTTATTACTGGTGACCCAAATCTGGAGCTGGATGAAGTTGGTGTACCAAGGAGCATCGCTATGAACTTGACGTTTCCCGAACGAGGTGCGTATGACCTAATGGTGTAGTGCTTTGGGAATGGATTCATGTTTGGGATGCAGTGACACCATATAACATTGCTTACCTCCAAGAGCTTGTACGAAATGGTCCTTCAACTTACCCTGGAGCAAGATACGTCGTTCGCGATACGGGCGAGCGGATAGACTTGCGATACAACAAGCGAGCAGATGCTTTCCTTCAGTACGGGTGGGTCGTCGAGAGGCATCTCAAGGATGGAGAGTGTGTCATCTTGTTCGGAGGTCGCTGGCCGGGAATAGCTAACGTGGTTGACGCCATCAGTTTCGTTCTTTTCAACCGACAACCCAGTTTGCACAAGATGAGTATGATGAGTCATCGAGTGAAATTGATGCCGTATTCCAGTGCGTGTTCTTTTTCCTTCTGATCTAGGTAACCTAACTAGTCGGTATTTCACAGCGTTCCGTCTAAATTTGTCTGTTACACCTCCTTACAATGCTGACTTCGACGGCGATGAAATGAATATGCAGTACGTTCTCCTGACTTTCGATAGTTTGCTTAATATAGCTGGATCGTACCCTAGCATACCCCAATCCGAAGAAACCCGCGCGGAGTTGAGCCAGATCGCATGGGTTCCACGCCAGGTTAGTAACTCGAGCCCTACCTTGCTCTCAGACATAGCACGAAAATCTTGTAGATTATATCCCC
The DNA here is from genome assembly GCA_038090195.1 of Boletellus deceptivus. Lineage (NCBI taxonomy): Eukaryota > Fungi > Basidiomycota > Agaricomycetes > Boletales > Boletaceae > Boletellus > Boletellus deceptivus. The sequence goes on from JBBPMG010000059.1 coordinate 53,467, forward strand.
TCAAGCGAACAAGCCCGTTATGGGCATCGTACAGGACACCCTGTGTGGCATCCGCAAATTTACTCTGCGGGATACATTCCTGGACTGGCACCAGGTCCAAAATATCCTTCTATGGATCCCCGACTGGGATGGCAGCGTTCCAACTCCTGCGATCATCAAGCCAAAGCCACTTTGGACGGGAAAGCAAATCCTAAGTATGGTTATTCCTAGGGGCATCAACATTCACCGTGCACCTGACCCGAAGTCGTCGCATCCCGTCTTCGACGACGGCATGATGGTCGACAACGGTGAAATTTTGTTCGGGATTGTAGACAAGAAGACCGTCGGGGCGACTCAGGGTGGCCTGATCCACGTCGTCTTCCGCGAGAAGGGCCCAGAAGCTACGCGGCAAGTTTTCACAGGGATTCAAATGGTTGTCAACTTCTGGTTATTCCACAACGGTTTCAGCATCGGCATTGGTGACACGATCGCTGGGCCCAAGGTTATGAACTTCATTACTCAGCGTATTGGGGAGAAGAAACAACAGGTCGCGGAGATTATTGACGATGCCTACCATGACCGGCTCAAGCCTATGCCGGGGATGACCATTCGAGAGTCGTTCGAGAGTAAAGTCGAACGAGAGCTAAACCGCGCTCGCGACGATTCCGGTCAATACGCTCAGAAGAACCTGAAGGAGGACAACAATGTCAAGCAGATGGTCACCGCCGGTTCAAAAGGTTCCTACATCAATATTTCTCAGATGTCGGTGTGTGTGGGGCAGCAGAGTGTGGAAGGACGTCGTATACCCTTTGGATTCCGCCATCGAACTCTACCGCACTTTACAAAGGACGATTTCAGCCCCGAGGCAAGAGGGTTCGTGGAGAACTCCTACCTGAGAGGGTTGACGCCTCAAGAATTCTTCTTCCATGCCATGGCTGGTCGAGAGGGACTGATTGATACGGCTGTCAAAACGGCTGAGACTGGGTATATTCAGCGGCGTCTTGTCAAGGCACTGGAGGATGTCATGGTGTGCTATGACGGTACTGTGCGGAATTCCCTCGGCGATCTCATCCAGTTCATCTACGGTGAAGACGGGATGGACGGTGCATTCATTGAACGGCAGAAAATCGAGACGTTCGGGATGTCGGACAAGGAGTTCGAGCACAACTACCGGGTGGATGTGACGGACAAGGAGGGAGGATTTTTACCGGGTGTTCTGCAGATCGGCATCGATGACAGTTCGTTGGAGTTGCAGGTCAAGTTGGACGAAGAATACGCGCGGCTCGTGGAAGATCGCCGTGTCCTGCGGACATTCATCTTTCCCCGCGCAGACGGTCTCACACCACACTACTTGCCGGTTAACCTTCACAGAATCATTCAAAATGCAACCCAGATCTTCCATATTGACCGGCGGAAACCCAGTGATCTCGAACCCTCGTACATCGTTGACGCTGTACATCAACTCACCGAACGGCTACTTGCCATCTGCGGGGACGATCCTTTGAGCAAGGAAGTACAAGCCAATGCCTCACTCACCTTTCGCATGCACGTCCGTGCGACGATGGCGGCGCGGCGCGTACTGGAACAGTACCATCTCAATCGGGAGGCGTTTGAATGGGTGCTGGGAGAAATCGAAGCCAAGTTCAACCAGTCGCTCGTGAACCCCGGCGAAATGTGCGGCACACTCGCTGCGCAGTCAATAGGCGAACCAGCTACCCAGATGACGTTGAACACATTCCACTATGCTGGTGTCTCCAGTAAGAACGTAACTCTTGGCGTCCCACGTCTGAAAGAGATCATCAATGTCGCTACAAATATAAAGACCCCATCGCTTTCAGTGTACCTGGAGCCGGAGCTCGCAGAAAAGAACACGCTAGCAAAGAACGTGGAACAAGAGTTGGCGTATACCTCACTGCGAACTGTCACTGCTGCCGTGGAAATTTGGTATGATCCTGATCCTACGTCTACCATCATCGAGGAAGATTCCGTTTTTGTGGAGTCGTTCTTTGCAATTCCGGATGAGGAAATCGAGTCGAAGCTGCATCTCCAGTCTCCATGGCTCCTTCGGTTGGTGCTCGACCGCGCGCGAATGATAGACAGGAAGCTGACAATGGCATACGTTGCTGGTCGGATTGCGGAGAACTTCAAGACAGACCTTTTCGTCATCTGGAGCGAGGACAACTCCGAGAAACTTGTTATCCGGTGCCGTGTGCTTGGTGGGTCAGACAAGGACGACGATGGGGCGGGAGGTGTCGAAGAAGACATATTCCTCCGCCAGCTGGAAAACACGATGCTCAGCTCTGTCAACCTGCGCGGAGTACTCAATATTCGCCGGGTGTTCTTGCAGGAACACGATAAGGTCTTCCACAACGAAGAGGGAGCCATTAAGACGAAAAAGGAATGGATGTTGGAGACGGATGGCATCAACCTCAAGGCGGTCATGTGTGTGGAGGGCGTCGACTTCACGCGGACTTATTCGAACAGCTGTGTGGAGATATTCGACGTGCTGGGCATCGAGGCTGCACGCGCAGCCATCATGAGGGAGCTGCGTGGTGTCATCGAATTCGATGGTTCGTACGTCAACTACAGACATCTCGCGCTGCTTTGCGACCTCATGACGCAACGTGGTTCACTGATGGCGATCACTCGACACGGTATTAATCGCGCTGATACGGGTGCTCTCATGCGCTGTTCGTTCGAAGAAACGGTAGAGATCTTGATGGAAGCTGCAGCCGTAGGAGAAAAGGATGATTGTCACGGTATCGCAGAGAACGTGATGTTTGGGCAGATGGCACCAATGGGAACAGGTGCCTTTGACGTCGCACTGGATATCGACATGCTCAAGGACGCTATCGTTGATCACCGCCTCCCGGTCCAAAACATGCTGACAGCACACGTGGACGGTGGAATAACACCAGGACAAGTGGCAATGACGCCTTACGATACCAACTCCCCCGCGTGGTCAGAGACTGCATTCAAAGGCGAGTCGGCTGCATTCTCACCGCTTGCTGTCCAAGGCGGAGAAGATGCCGCAAGCTTCTCCTTCCTTGGGTATGGGCAAAGCCCTCTTGGAGCTGGTGGGATGTCGCCTGCTGGACCCGGCTACAGCCCCAGCTCGCCCAACGCATACTCTCCTACATCCCCATACGTTCCTCAATCGCCATTTGGCGGTGCAACGTCACCCTTCGGGACGTCGCCATATGCAACCTCACCGTTCTACGATCGCAGCAGGGCAGGCGCCACTTCGCCAACCTACTCGCCCACGTCGCCCGCATTAAATCTAACATCACCGGGATACTCGCCTACGAGTCCGAGATATTCGCCTACATCACCGTCGTTCTCGCCGACATCGCCTAGGTATAGTCCTCAGTCGCCGTCATTTAGTCCCACGTCACCGCGGTACTCGCCGACTAGTCCATCATTCAGTCCTGCATCCCCGAGATGTGAGTATCCTCGTTTCGCTTACTGTTACAGTATTTACTGATGCATTTGCAGACTCACCAAGTATGCATCTATATTTTTCATTCCACCGAGTATCACTAACGTTCCTGGTTCACCCTGTCGCATTCATAGCTTGTAGGTTTTATCATTATTTCCTAGATTAGCGCTAATGTGATTTGGTAGCCCCAGCCCATATGTCCCCTTCCTCACCAAAGTATTCTCCCACCTCGCCAACATCGCCTTCATCACCTAAATATTGTACGTGTCTGGTTCCTTGCGACTTCATTATACCCACATTTCCGTAGCTCCCACGTCTCCTACGTATTCCCCAGCCTGTGAGTTTGTCCTCGAGATTGTATTCCCCGTTTGCTTATGCGCTGAAACCTGCAGCTCCAGCGTACTGTAAGTATCTTGCCAGATATGTGCTTGAACCACTGACGGTCACCTTCTTAGCTCCGGCGTCACCAGCGTACAGCCCGACATCACCACAATGGTCGCCTTCTAGCCCTGCTCAAAATGGATCTACTACGCGTTCTCATTCCTACACTACATTGCCTTCCTGGGAGTAAGTTTTCTGCACACACATAATCTTGTTTCGCTATCGGGTGCTGGCTCATGTCTCCTGGCCTTACTTCTCCGTGTTCGCCCGTCGCCATTGCTGGAGAGATGCTGATGCACGGGCTGTCGGGACGTCATGATATCATCTAGCTAACACCTTAGTCTTGCCTCATTTGTGTCGTCTTCGTTCCTCCATGTTTTTGTCACTTTTCATGTCCAGCAATTCCATGTAGAATAGGCACAGTTTTTCCGGGCAGACTTGCGTGATATGCTGGTTGTGAACGGCGGAATTATTTATTCAAGAATTCGTAGTTGTATAATTGATGCCTTGTAATCCGAGGCTTGTGACTTCATACCATCACGTTTTCTACAAGTGCTTGCAGCTCACATAGGAATGTCGTCGACATCATTCCAGCCCCTCTCGGGGTTGTCGCGTCGTACTAGTAACACAACGCGCCCACACACCGTGCAGTCGCGTTCAGGTACCACGCGTCCAGGAACTTCAGCCCGTCCACAGACCGCCGCATCGACAAGACACGAAGGAAGCTACGTGGTCGCTCTCCTCGAAAGCCGTGGCATTGCGCACGAAGTGGGCATCGCTGCACTGGACAAAGACACGGGACGTGTCGTACTTGTCCAGGTAAGGTTGGAGCTCGGCTCACCAGAGACCACCCTTTCTCATCATCTGACTTGGGCATTCTCCGTGATCGTTTATTTGAAGCTGGCAGATTGCCCAACGTACGTCAAGACGCTGCATCAGATGCACATTCACTACCCCTCTCTTGTCCTCGTCCCTGATACGTTCATTGCCGCTACCGATGCAACGTTAGCATCCGGTGGAAAGAAGCCATCGACCACGTCCATGCTGGTCCAGTTTATTATGGAGGAGTTTCCTCACATACCTGTGGAACCGGTCGCGAGGAAGTATTGGAACGATGGGGCAGGTGAGTGTATTGCGCTTTAGTGTTTTCCTGACTGTAGCTTGTGGCAGGTATGGACTTTATCACTCAACTATGCGTCGAGAACGACGAACGGGCCGCCACGCTCGTGTCTGTGTCGGACAAGTATGAGATATATGCATCTCTGGTGGCGCGTCTAGCTGATATCAGCTCGCGACAGGTACTATGTCCTCTCTGCTGCGTCGGCGTTGTTCAAGTACGCCGAACACCACTTGAACGTACGATTCTCGGCCAACTCACTTCGCATCCACTACACATCTGTCGAGGGCACGATGATGATCGACCCCGAGACAGCGAAAAATCTGGAACTCGTCAAGAATGTCATGCGTAAGAAATCACCGCACACACTGTTTGGGTAAGATATTTTGTCCGACTCGTTATTTGGTCAAACATATGATAACAGGGTTCTCAACCACACGTACACTGCGATGGCCTCTCGTCTGTTGCGCACGAGTATTTTGGCTCCACTGACAGGCACGTGGATTCTCACATGGGCTGTTGATGACCACCGAGCACTCGGATTCCCAGGTATCGAGGCCATTAATGCTCGCCTTGATGTAGTGGCAGGCACTTGAGTTACTCATGGCCTTGCATTGTTACGCTGACTCATCTTACAGAACTCGTGCAAAATGAAGATAGATTCTCTGACGTACGGAACGCACTCAAGCATTTCAACAAGTTAGACTTTGACAAGTTGATATCATCGGTCAGAGGAGCCAATCTCCATATCCAGCGGTAGTCCATGTCCTTTATTGTTTAGCTTGCAACACTCGAAGTTCGTTCCTCGAATTCTGTAAAGTCTGCTTCCGCTCGGGTTTCCCAGATGCTTGCTCTTCAAAGCATCATTCGAAGCCTGCCCTTCCTCCAGAGAGCGCTAGCAAGCAGCAAATCTCGACTCCTACAAATCATACATGAGGTATCCAGACGTAACCCATGCAGACATTGTCTTCATCTGATGTACCTTTCCAGATGATCTCTGACAACCGCCTTGCGTTCATCGCAGACCTTGTTTCTGATAACTTGAACGAGGCGGTCGGTTCCAGCAAGGTTTGGACTTGAAACCTTCTGCCTGTCCACGCTGTATTATGTTTAGGGTGGTCTCGCGGCTATCAATGCCAGAGTATATGCGGTGAAGGTAAAATATATACGTACGTATTCATGGGGTTCTCAACGTTTCCACTTTCAGGCTGACCGTAACCGTCTCCTTGACGTGGCGCGAGAAACTTTCAAGGAGAACGTTGGTGATATATACCAGTTGAACACCGCGTTATCGCAGAAGCATGAATTACCGATTACATTGGTCTACCAAGAAAGTGGTTTTATGTTTGCGCTGAAGAAAGACGAATTGGAAGGAGGGCCTCCGAGAGCTTTCCTAAACGTATCGGCGCAAAAAGGAAGATGGCTATTTTCAACTATCGAACTGGTATGCGACCTCTATCATGCTTCAGCAATATTTTATACTCGGATGTTTCTAGAAGAAGATGAATGCACGGATGAAGGATGCACTGGATGAAACCCTTATCCTCAGTGATAAGCAAGTGTCTCTGCCTCATCCAAGAATTCGCTGAATGATACTTCCAGAATCATCCAGGAGCTGGTACTCGAAGTTCTGTCACACTCTGGTGCCCTTTATACTGCGTCTGAAGCGGTAGATACCCTATTTCCCTCCATGATCATGACCCTTCACTCGAACAGGTCGCCTTGGTTGACCTTCTATGGTCGTTTGCGCATGCATCTATCAGTGAGTATCAAGCAGCAATGTATGAACCAGGTTGAAACATCGATACCTGTTGCAGTGAGGAACTATGGTAATTTCGCGGCCCCGTCGCAGACCTGGATTGATAGACTTGTACGATCACGCAGTTCGACCAGAGTTTACAGGTACTCTTGCAGTGAAATCGGGCCGGCATCCGATTCTCGAAACTGTAAACGCTGCTGGGACGTTGGTTTCAAACGATATCTATTGTTGCGATGCGTCTCACTTTCAAATCATCCAAGGCCCAAAGTAAGTGGACCCTCTCTTCTGCACAGAAGTAGCTTAGTATTTCGTTGCTAGTATGTCTGGTACGCACAATACTGAAATGGAAAACGCCACCCTGACATGTTCTCAGGGAAGAGCACGTACCTCCGCCAAACCGGTCTCCTAGTCATCATGGCAATGTCTGGTTGCTTCGTTCCTGCTGATTACGCGAGTTTTCGGTAGGTTATCCAGTTAAAAGTTAACGTATGGCTCTCAAAATGGTTTATGTGCAGCGTTCATGACGCCCTCTTGTCTCGCCTGTCTAATGACGACGACATAGAGAAAAGCCTAAGCACATTTGCAAATGAGATGGCTTCATCAGCGATGATACTAGGGAAGTACACTCGGTTTTCTGAGGGCTTGTACTCACTCCGAGAGTAGGTCTCGCATCGCCTAAAACGCTCGTTTTAATGGACGAACTCGGTCGAGGCACTGCTCCTTGCGAGGGCATTGGCATTGCGCATGCGATCGCAGAGGAGCTTATCAGGACCAAGGTGGGCGCAAAACTGGGAATAAGCTTTGCTGACCACTGCGTCTAGTGCTTTGTTTTGTTTGCGACGTCCGCCTTTGCCTCCTTTAGAAACCCGTTATCTCACCCATCCCACTAGCCACTTTCAGGAGTTGTCGACAACACTCTCCCGGCAACCTTCAGTGGTGAAGTAAGTGTTGCGCTTAGGATACGAGCACCCCACAAATGTGGTCGGCCGAGCCAGACTAGTATGCAACCGATGTTTGGCTACGACGTAACTGTCGTTATAGGTTGGCCGCATAAGCTGCATACCGGTTTGGTTCGGCCAACTGCCCAAACAAATAACCATCTAATCTCCCTCTTTCCTAGTCTGCATCTTTCTGTCCAGGTCAGCGATTGCCATTTCCCAAGTGTTTGCTGTGGGAGACTCTTTGTTAGCGCACACGGAAAACCTCCGCCAATTTTGGCATGGTGTTCAAGTACAAGTGGGTGACTTGCTCGCAAGTCTCCGGTATACGTTCCGTTGTATGAACCTGAAATAGAATCTTGGATGGCGTTCCTGAAGACCTGGATCACTATGGTTAGCTCGTGCTGATAGAGGGAGACCGTCCGCTTGAGTATTAACCAACAGGGCTCGAGCTTGCTCGACTAGCCGATCTGCCCAGCGATGTTATAGAAGAAGGTAGGAGAATAGCAAATGCTCTGGCAGACATACACGCCCGGGGAGAAGAGGAGAGCCAAATGACGGTTATCGCGACGCGTCGCCGTGCTGTTGTAAAGGTGCGCCCGGTTGGTGTCCGATTACCTTGCACTCACACCGGTGGCCGTGACGTACCACGGTGTACTCAAGCTCCGCACGCAACTTACGCAAGCCCTGGACCACTCCACGCTCCCCGAAGAGGATCTGGTAGCGTATCTAGCTCGGTTCCAGAAGGACCTTATCCAGGTTTTCCACGAGACAGCCCTGTAATCAATTTCAAAATCCAGATGTCTCTTTGTGTTCGCCCACACATGTTTGCAATTTATAATTTTTTTCCCTCATCGGGTTCCAGGTGGAGGGCCTTATCGTTTATCACACGATAGTGGCATTCAACGAACACGGTTACCGAACCCCACGCCAACTAACCATCCTCAGATATCTCAACTCTACAACCGGCTCAATTAATTGACCGCGGTCCACACCCAGCGTGGCTGCAGACACATCCCAATTGGGAGCTCGGACTGGGCATATGTACCGAGCAGCAAGTTCTCAATCGCTGCTCGCATCCCTTCCCCTGAGTTGCACGCTGTCACTCCGTATCGATTCCTCTTTCCTTTGACTATGGGTAACTACGTCTCATACTTCCAGCTGACCCGGAGTACCCACCAGCACGGCCCTAAGAGACATGGCCATAGCGCTACTTCGAAACGGTGTCCATGCACTACGTTACCTATCCAAGAGCCAACGCAGTCCTTCTGGACGTTTCCGCCATCTTCCATTGCCACTCACCTCTCGAGCGACAAGTTCCCCACTCACGCAGACATTGGTGAGTGTCTTTACCTGGGCGGCTCTTGCATTTACTCACGCGGGCCATTCGACGATAGCCATCATTGGGTCAGGAATATCTGGTGCATCGTTTGCGAGGACCCTGCTTGATATCGATCAGGAGCGGGATGATGGTAGCGACCCACTACGCGTTGTCATGCTAGAAGCGCAGGAGACATGTTCCGGGGCGACCGGGAGGTGAGTCTTACAGTGCGACTGTCGAGCCGCACGGGCGATCCTGAAAGAAAGTGCCCACCTGCTGTTCCAGAAACGGAGGTCACATCAATCCTCCCTTGTTCCACGACTACGAGGACTTGAAACAGGGTGTTGGGAAAGCTGCAGCGCAGCAGATCATGCGCTTTCGAATCGCGCACCTGGAGGTCCTGCGGGAGATCGCAGAGGCAGAGATAATTGATGCCGACTGCCGGGATGTGTGCTCGGTGGACGTGTTCTTCGACGAGGTAGTGTTCGCGGAAGCAAAGCGCAAACTAAGCGTTTTCAAGGTGGACATGCCACAGGAAGCGAGCACATTCCAGATTTGGGAGGGAGAAAACGCTCGGAAGGTGCGTTAGGGTTGCCGGTCCGTTTGGTCGCGTGCTCGTGATGTCATTTGTCAGGTATACAACCTGTCCTCGCTCGCCGTAGGCTGTATCACGACGTCTGCAGGAGCGGTACATCCCTATCGCTTCGCCACGGGGATCCTGGTGCGGCTCCTAGAGGGGTATCCCGAATCGTGGGTGCCATTTCAAAGCGTGTCCAGATGCTTATCTCACTGACGTCGGCGTAGCTTCCAACTCTTTACACGGACCCCGTGCACGGCCATCACCGAGCCTTCGAGTATGAATCCGTTTTATACCTTGACCACGCCTCGTGGGCAATTAACCACCCCCCACGTGGTTCATCTCACAAACGCGTGGATCGGGGGGCTGGTTCCTGGGCTTGCAGACCTCGTGTACAAAGTCCGGGAGACGATGAGTGCTCAGCGACCCGGAAGGGCTCTCCAGTTTCCAGAGCTTGAGTCGAATGACGCCAAGGGGAACCACGAACAACGGGCCTACATCTTTTTTGACAGCCCCGAACAAAAGGGGTTTGACTACCTCACGCAGCTGTCAGACGGAGAGCACGAACTCATGTTCGGTGGTGGCCGGGAAGAGTTTCTCGATGTAGATGTGGGGGACGGACGAGCATGTGGGCCGGCGTCGAGCGGGATGTATGACGTGCACAGTGCAGTGCATGTGTCGGGCGCTCTTCCTGTTTATTTCGGGGCTGCCAATTGGGGGGCCGAGGGTGTCTCCGCCGCGGAATCGCCACTGGGCGAGGATGCTGAGGAGCAGGCGCGAGCACCGTGGGCTGCCGGAAGAGTAAAGGCGCTTTGGAGTGGGGTGCTAAGCGTTTCGGTGGACGAGTTCCCGTGGGTGGGCCGGATTCCCAGCGTCATCTCTGGCCGGCGGTCGCCTGGTCAGGTTGCGGCGACTTCAGAAAGGGACAAGGGGACGAGGACGGCGAGCCCCGGAGAGTGGGTGGCGGCTGGGTATTCAGGGGAGGGAATGGTCCACGCGTGGCTGTGTGCGCGGGCGCTGGCGCTGATGGTTCTGGGACTTGACGACGCCAGGGACGTAGAAGTCGAGGGACGGTACGGTGCTGGACAGGCCGTCGAGGACTGGCTTCCGGCGTGTTACCGAATCAGCGAGGGACGCTGGAAGAACACATACAAGGGGTGGCGGAACCTGGGACTGAAGCACGACGGAAGGCGGGCGAGTGCGGCGCGGGGAGGAGCGGGAAGGATGAAGATCTATCAGGGCATCCGACGAGGAACCTAGGCCGCCAAGCGTAATAATTCCTTGTCTCATGTCTTGTTACTCCTTTACGATCGCCACCATCATGCGCAGCCCTGCACGTCGACAATAGGCGTAGTACAGCAACAAGGGAATGCATCACCAATATCGTCCTACGAGAGGACATCTATATCCCAAAGCAGGTCCTGGATTCTCAGTGTGAGCTACATTCGTTCTGCTTGTTCCTCATGGCGGTTTCCTTTAGGATGACTACTGCGGGGTGTGTTCCTCATAATGGAGCACCGTGTTCTACTCGAACTACTAGTTCCGCTGCCAAGTGTTTCATGCTCACTTATGGTCCGATTCTCAGCGCTGTCTTCACAATCCCCTTTCTTGGCCACACCGTGGCACCCTCATGCCCTCCGTTTTGTCGCTACTTCATATTGCTTCGCTCATAATGCATGTCCGGGCGCATGCCCAGAGCTCCCTGTTAGGTTCACCGCCACGTCGCCTCCATGTATCTCCCGGACTTCTCTAGCTTGCTCAGTCGACGTTCCATGATAACAACGCCGACTCCGTTTGACACGTCTCATTTCACTCTAGACACGACAGGTGTTTCTGGTTTCTTTGGCGGGGACGAAGCTATCTCTGCCATGGCTACTGTCCACGTTTACCAAGGCCGGCGATGGTTGGGGTGGTACAACACCCCGGGGTCGTACCAGATCGCTAGACAATACGGTCTCATCGCCAAGTCAACGGTCTTCAAGGGTCTCTTCCCCGGCGTCCGGACGGAGACCGCCAAACTATTCGAGTTCGAGGGCTGGCAGGGACCAAGGTTTCAAGCTGTCACTTCTGGAACCATCATGGAAAGTACGGGCCATTTGGCAGCAGTTCTCATGAAGGAATGCGATTCCATCGACGGTGTCCAGATCCCTGGGAGGGATGGACCAGGCGTCGGGGTGACGATTGTCAGGCTCAAAACTGTCCCTCCTAGGATGGTCGATCCGAAGCCTACTGGTACCTATTCTCCCATATTTGCCATCATCCCCATCACAGCCAGTTTTGCTGCTTGCATTGCGAGTGGTGTCTACAAAGACTGGTACTCGTTCTCCTTGATCTTATGGGGTATACTCAGCAACGGTATATCCTGCTTCGTTATCGGCACAGGAACTTTACGTTTTACCCACCACATGCCTGCGATGGGGTCACCACTCGGTGACGGTATCCTCGGTTCGGGAAATGAGTTTGTCTTACTGCTGGGAGAGGAGGGTGCTGTGAATGCCATCACTCTTGGTAGATTTTCTCTCGAATTCCCCAGCAAGTCTTATGACGAATATATTGGATGTTGCTCCATCCTTCTCACCATTCAGTTCCTCGCCCAACTCTTCCTCATCCCCCAGGGATCATTGTTCGGCCAGACTATGTTCATCTCTTCGCTGGTGGTCTCCTGGGTTTACAACTCCATTCTGTCCTCGTTCGACAAGGAGAAGATTCAGCGACGCATTCTGATGGATGATGTGCTGGGAAGGCCTTCAGTGACCAAGTACATCTTGACTACGCGTACCTCTGCTGTCGTATTCGCTCTCTGTGCGCTTTCCCCAGAAGATCCGAGAAAGATCCTCGAGGCATATCTCCCTAATGACACAAAAGTTTGGAGAATGTGGAAGGATACCATCGTACAGAGACTGTGCGGGAACAAGGCACTTCGCTTTGCCGATGCGGATTGGAACTTGACAGGCTATAGTGATCAGGAGAGAATGTTGCTTTGCTCACTCTATGGCGATGCGCAGGCAGCCTACGATGGATTGCATAGCAGGTGGACGCCGGAGAAGCGATCCGAGGACACTACGGTTGCGACCTAGTAGTTCCCGTACATCCGTTCTCTACATCTACGTGGTCCCTATGGCCTCGACTCGCCGATAGGTCTTGCAAGATGCCCAGATCAACTCACCTGCCATCACTACCCGATACTGTACGGCCTTGTGCTGTCGCCGACGTCGGGAGGGTTTTCTCAGCCAGAATCGACCCATTGACATGTCAATAAACAGCATAATACTATACAGTTTCATGTAACCTGCATTCTCTTGAGATCATAAGATCATTTCAGGTAAACCATAAGACGCGAAAATGTATCGTTTTGGTCACCACATTGGCGGCCTGAGTGCCATATTTGAATTGAATGTCGAAAACAGGCAAGAACGAGGCAACAGAGGGTGGGAAGAGCTGGGAGTGAGGGTAGTGAGGCAGAGTGGGGCGGGGTAGGCCGACATGCTAGCACAAGCTAGCAAGGTCTGCTGGCAACCGTGCGTGCGAGTGTGCTGGGTCCTGGTCGTCGATCGTGACGGCAGAGGCTCAGACAATGGCGATGACGACAGCGGCGAGAGTAGGACAAAGTGTACCTTGTCTTGACGAACAACCTGATCTCCACTGGTAGCACTGTACCACATCCGCAGTTGTCGTCCCGCTTTAGCGTCGCAGCGGAGGATGACGGGCGTTCGCTGAGTCTCAAAGGTGGCCCCTCTGAAACTCACTTCAGCGCGGTTCTTCGCTTGAGCACCACTTCCAGTTGACCTCTTGCCGTGCTGAAGCCCTCAGCTGGACTCACCACCACCAACGGTCCATCGACCACGACCGGCCAGGTAAGTTTATCGGGTTGGTTGTTCATAGTCGAAAAGGCCATAATGCAATACGTTTGGGACTGCAAAACCTGGTTTGCACTGAGCATCATACACGCACTACGTCCCTTGCTTCGTATAAAATGGATTTTGACCACCAAAAGTCATGCATTATGACCTTTTCTACTGTACACGCTGATCGACCATGAGACATTCCCCAAGACTCGTTCTCGCGAAGCTGTATGACAGACAGAAAGATATTCGTGTTTCTGAAGACGGTCTCGGATCCTGCTTTTGTTTTTCTTTCCGTCAGAGCCTTGGACTCGGAACTCGTCGGGCTGATGGCTCACCTACGTATGATACCGGCCTTGCCTGGTTCAGAAATTGGGATGGCTTGTCGTGATCCATCCCTTGACCCAGTCCACCCTCGCCGATAGTTCCTTCATTTCCGCCCCGACCTCATAGTATGCAATTCCGAGTTCCGCAAGCAACGTGCGATAGAGGTAAAAGGACTTTGCATGTTGCTCCAGAATACGGACCCCATCATCGACGACCCACTCTGGTACCGGTTTAAGGAGGAGGAACTTGGCCTTTCGGTATCGCTTCAGCGCGATCTGGAAGGTAGGACTATCAAGCAGGAGACTCTTTCTTTGCCTTGCCTGACGCTCGTCTTTCGCGGTCAGGATGGCGTAGATGATCGGGTCAATCCCCGACCTGTCGCTCAGGACAAGGCTCTCCCCTGTCGCCCTCGCCCTCGCGCAAACTTCTACCTCTTTCTCCAGCTGTGCGTCCAAGATCGCACTTTGCATCTCGATCTTGCCGACGTCCTCCCGTGTAAAACCTCGCTTCTCCATGACGTGGCGTGCCGCTTCCGTGATATAGCACCACGGAGTGAGTGTTAAGGACTGGGAAAGCGCATTGCAAAGAGTCGTCTTTCCGGTGGAGGATGGTCCGACGACGTATAGCTCTGTTGTTGGCTGCTGGTGGTGCGCCATGCGGAATGTGGTGCTTGGCAGGTGGGAACGCCACTGGGCGTTTGTTGCTGTTGCCCTCCCTAAATGCGCTGCCCAGGTGTATGCGAAGCATGGAGAGGTCTTCTATCGCCTCTGTCCATCGAACCACAACCATCTTACTGCGATACGTTTCTCACAGCCTGCTTGACGAACCTCCATGCCTTTTACCCTGCTCCAAAATCCTGCTCCAGACCAGGATTCGTGGCGTTTTATGGTCCCAGCCAACCATCTCGCCTTGCCGAGGAGGCGCGGCGACAGAATCTATGGGAAACTCGTCAAGTTCACTGGTGATGCGATTACCCTGGAAATTTCGCAATTTCCAAGCAATCGCATCCTCCGGAGCGACGATCCGTCAAAGTTTCTCCTCGTCTCGTTCGAGAGGCTGCGCTTTCCAGAGGGTGGTCTACGGGCCACTGCAGACTATGTCACCCGAATGATGAGGGCAGGCGTGTTCATTAATGAAGTGCAGTATCGGTTCTATCATCACAGCAACAGCCAACTGGTGGGTGATTGATAAGTAATTCCCGCTTCCCAGATTCTGATTGGGTCCCACAGAGAAGCAGAACGTGTTTCATGCGCGAGGCGAATAGCGATGGAGAACTTGATAACAGAATCTATGCCTTGGGTGATTTCGCGAGAATAATGAATGCTGCGAAACGTGACCTCTTATTCTTGTTATTTCGTCACACCCTAACCCTCCGTGTTTAGGGGCTAAGCGGATTGGCCTCCTCTTTTCTGCCGCCGAGATCGACATCCAACTTGATCCGAAATGGATCGCCGACATCGATGATATCGAGAACGCTGACACCATCTTCTCTGATGGATGTGGACTTATGGCGAGACATTGGGCTGTACAGGTCAGCAAGGCGAAACGTATCATATTTCGGAACCAACGCTACGTGCCATGTGTTTTTCAAATCCGGTACGGTTGTTATTTCTTTTCGGGAGGGGGATCTGCGACTGACCCGCGTTCTAGTTATCTCGGGTACAAAGGCGTGCTTATGATGCACCCGGAGATGGACAAGGAGAAGAAGTACCTAGCCAAATTTCGGAAGAGCATGAAGAAATTCACCACGACGCACGACCTCTCGTTCTCCGTCGTTGGGTTCTCGAAACCTTACGCTTTTGGGCGCCTGAACAACGACATCATCGTCCTTCTCTCAAGTCTCGGTATCACAGACGAGAAACTGCTGGCGAAACAGGATGCATACTTTCGGTGGATCGAGGAAGCAACCACCGATATGACGAAAGCGATGGATTTCGCATCCTGTCTTGAAAAGTATGACCTTGTGGAGCGCATCCTCCTGGATGGCCTGGACGATCGTGCCGTTCGCGAGCAGATCCGGGGTGCCCAGATGGGAGAAGTATCGCAGTTCCTAAAGAATGAAAGACCTAGGGCAAGAATGATCATCCATAAATCGCGTCTCCTCTATGGGGTTTGTGATCCTTTCAAGGTTCTCAAGGAGGGGCAAGTCCATATTCGGATCATGTCACAAAAGGGCGCCACAACGCCGATCAACGGTGATGTCCTTGTGGTCAGGAATCCCTGTCTTCATCCTGGTATGCCGAGATGCATGTCGCGTCCACTCGCCTGAATACTTGGTAGGGGACTGTATAAAACTTCGTGCCGTTTCACATCCCAAACTGGACCATCTCGTCGACTGCATCGTTTTCGCCTCTGTTGCGAAGCCAAAACACCAGTCCGCGCCATCAATGAGTAGCGGAGGTGATCTGGATGGTATGTTCACATGGATCGATGCCTGCCAGCATCTTGAAGTTTACACTTGTTGCAGGTGACAAGTTCTTCGTATGCTGGGACCCTGACATTGTCCCCGCTCGTGTTCACGAGGTGAGTATGAGTCGGCACATGTGGAGCAGACGGTGATGGGTCGCATTTCATCCAGTCGTACGACTATCCACCGAACAAGGAACGTCCAGGCGGAAATGTGACGAGGCAAGATCTCGCTGCTCATTTTGCCGCGTATAACAAGTGAGTCGCTCCCCCTCTAATGTTGCTATCTGGTCTCACCTGATGGCCAAACAATAGTGTTGGCCTCGCCCAGGTCACGAAACTGCATGGGCTATGGGCTCGGTGCAGTCCGAAGGGGGCGATGAGCCCCGAATGCCAGGAGCTGAATGCGCTCCATTCACAATCCGTGGATGGTGCGAGGGTCAGAATCCCAGAGAGGCTCCGGAAGCCCCCCGCTGCGGAGGGAAAGTATATCTTGGACCTTCTTGCGGATGCTGCCAAGGAGTTTAGTGCTCGCTTTACTGCTGGTGCCCCAGTCGCGCCTGACATTGATCCTACCGCGACCACGCCAGAAGAGGTGCTCAGTCAATTGTTCAAGAGCAAACCGACCGCCATCTCCGAATACGAATTATTCACCATGGCGGTCAAGTTTGCCAGACAATCCTCCATTAATCTGTACGAGCTGAGACCTTACATAGCCCACCTCGACTTTGGGGCCCTCGCAGCTCACGAAAAACACGTCATCAGTACCTCCTTGGGACTCTCCTCGATGGAGCACCGCCGATTGTGGAACTCCCTGTGGACGTCTGACATCCTCTCGCAGCGCGACCTGGAACAGCGTCAGCTGAATCGCCCCTTGTCGATGCAACGGTTATATTCATCGAAGGAGAAGACAACTGCCACGTTTTTCCAGTATCTGCGAATGGCGTTTGAGCAATTCACGCGAAAGTTACTTATCATTCAAGTACGTGCCATCCTTCGGCTTTAATGGTATCTCTCCATAGAAGATAACGTCTTTTCCGTCAGACGGACGACAGATTCGCGGTCGGCATTTTCATCAAAGGGGTCACTCTTTGGGAGGAAGATCCGGAAGTGGATGACAACGTCGTGGTGTGCTCCTTCATGCCGAAGGCTACAGAGACAATGTCCGTCTACCGCCCTTGCACCGTCGGATACAGGCTTCATTGTGGCGATGGGATATTGCAACTTTACAACAAGAACCTAGTGGATACGTTCGTTTTCCTTGCGCGCTCACGCGAGACAAATCAAGACGTCGTTGCAAGCATTGCGCTACAAAAGATATCCAAGCGAGTGTTGCAGGTGTGTGGCCTTTGAGCTGAAAAAATCGCGCATCATTATTTACGAGAACGTTTGGGTAGCAATTGGGGCGACTGTACAAGGCACCTGTGACCTCGATAGAGATTCATGTCATCTCCAATCGAGACAGGGTCGCGCATCAACTATTCGATCTGTATTTTGAACAGTAAGTGCAGAGACACCCGTGCTTTTTGGAGATCTATGTTTACGGGACACATCCTTAGTGTACAGACAGAGGAGCACATCCGTCGCTTCGCACGAGAGTTGATTTCGTTCAACATCAGGTCCATCCGAGACGTGGATTGGACTGCTCATCCCGAATGGCTCAAGGACATGTTCGTGCCCAGGGTCACCTCAGAGACAGTGTTCAGGGAGCTCCTGTCTGATCTTCAAAACGAGCAGCTGGAGACTTTGATGAAACTCGCTCTTCAGTACCGTGCGGACAACGAGCTATATTGGACGTTTGATTTCGTCATCACAGCACAACCCCTCATGGTGGACATGATCGCCAACTGTCTTCACAAGGACCCCGCTCTGGTATACGTGTTGCTGAAGGCGTATCCTCCGACCGAGTCTCTGTCACTTCACGAGCGACTGGCTGACCTCAAGGTGCCGATCCTCCACGCTATCATCCGTGCAGCGAACTTGTTGGGGGTGGCTACCCTCGTCGCGTTGGAGAAGATCGCACAGTCTATCAATGACATGGAAACGAGCGGGTATATCGAGCTACTCATGCTGGCCGCGCTGAGCATCCGACCAAAGACGCTCGTGCAAGAAACGCTTCTCATACTGCACGAATCGACCGCAGCCTCTCGAGAAGGATCCCCATCCATGGGCTACTTACACAAGCATGCCCTCGCCATCGCGTTCGATTGTGCAGAAGAGGCAGCGGACGCGTGTCCTTGCGACGAAACGGGCAGGCCCCGGCGCGGCGCGCCGTCTTCCCCGGTTTTGAAGCTCGTCCAGGCAGAAGACGCGGCCGAGGGACTTGTCGACGTGCACCTCAGGCTCGATATGGCTGTGCCAGTTCGACTCCATTCCCATGTCAGACTGCAGTGTGTGATTGATCCCAGCAATGCATTCATCGACCGTGCTATCGTGGACGGCGTGGTGACCAAGGCTTTCCGTGGAGAGGTTACGGTAGAGCTGTTTCATCCGCTCCCGCCTGAATTTGCGGAGATGCAATGGAGGATATTTGACGCCAGGAGCCTAGGTACGTCCCCCAGTGGTCTGTTCGCATGACGAAGATCGTTTCTAATGCTGACTCTGGATAAGCAACATCGAGGGCGATGATGGACGCCCTGACACGGTTGTGGCAGGAGGCAGACGAGTGTTGCATCAACTATGACACGATCGTGATGCCACCACCTTTGGCGCCCTCCGAAGCTGCTGATGACGAGTTGGAGGAGGAAGAACTGGACGGGATAGAATTGATGAACCCGAGCCAGATTGCTGCGATCAGGTCTAGCGTGGCCCGCCTCTCGTTGATATGGGGTCCACCAGGCTAGTTTTTGGTCTGGCGGCGCCTGGTGATCGCTGATGCCCGTCATACGCAGGGACCGGCAAGACAACGGTCGTCGTCCAGATTCTTCGCTATCTCTTACGCAGGTTTCCTCAGTGCAAGGTTCTCATGACGGCTTCCACGCATAATGGTGAGTTTCGGCGAGCATCAATACTTCTCGAGGACGACGATTGTAATCGATCGATTAGCCGTCGACAATGTCATGGAACGCTTCCTTGAAATGAACAGGGAACATTGGCTCCTCACCGACGACCTCGTCCTTCGCGTCGCCACGGACCACTCCAAAGTCAGCAAAGCGCTCCAGAGCTACACGATTGACGCACGAGTGGGCGGTGATATGCACGAAAACACTCGTCTGCATCGACAAGCGCAACAACGCGTCAACGCGGCGCGCATCGCGTTTACGACGTGTGCAGGCGCTGGACTTGGAACGCTTCGCAAGGTCGATTTTGACACGGTGCTGATTGACGAGGCCTCTCAGATTACAGAACCAGTTGCACTCATCCCGCTCGTCAAAGGATGTCGAAGGGCAGTGCTGGTCGGGGACCAGTGAGTAGGATTGACCTCAGATCTCTACTCTGACAAAGCCGTGTGACGCCTTCTCTGCATAGCGTGCAACTACGACCCACCGTGAGACCGATGGGAAAGGCCATCGAATATGATGTTTCACTCTTGGAGAGACTGTATACCTCGAACGCTCATCCTGGAACTGTCAAGACTATGCTCAACGTAAGTGTGGTATCCAAGCACGGATCCAACGGGACACATTCAACTTACACGACCACTAGGTGCAATACCGATTCCCAAGCGAACTGGCCCAGTTCCCGTCGACCGAGTTTTACAATGGAGAACTTCAGTCTTATATTCAGGATAGCACGCCTGTCCTTGCCCGCTTGGCCGCCACCGCGTTTCCGTGGCCGAGGGTGGGCCGAGAACAGCGACTCATACCCACCGTCTTCATTCAATGCAGCACAGAAGAAACGATGGGCTCCGCATCGAAAGGCAACGAAGGCCAAGCCGAGCTCGCCGCACGTATCGTTTCCCTCCTCCAGTCGCCGGCACCCTCCACGGCACCCTCGGAACCACAGCCCTCGGGATCGCAAGACGATGCTGAGAGACCGCCCCCTCCAGCGCAGGCGAAACTATCCATTGCTGCACTCGCGCCGTACGCGAAGCAAGTCTCCCTCCTGAAAGATGCGCTTCCATCGTCGGTGACTTGCTCGACGATCGACTCTTTCCAAGGACGGGAGAGCGATGTGGTGGTGTTTTCGACCGTGCGTTGCAACGTCACGCGGGACATTGGGTTCGTAGACGATCCGAGGCGATTGAACGTGATGTGGACGCGGGCTAAGCTGGGCTTGATCGTCATTGGGGATCGGGCTACGATGACAGAGATGAACACGCTGTGGAGGAGGGCTATCGAGTCGTGTACCGAGGTGGTGCTTCCACCCGTCCCGACAGAAGGTGAGGCGTAGTGAGCCTGAACCGCTATGGACTTGGTCGGGGACCTATGAGGCCGTGAACAAATGTACAGTACATGACATGCTATCCAATTCAATCTCACTTTCGAAAAAAAAGCCGTCAGCTTAACCGAATCGCTTAATCCTCTCGGATAGCACCAATAGTCCTCGAAGCCGGACCTGTGAGTCAACGATTGCAGTAGGGTGACATATGCTTCAGCGAGACACCACGCCTTTCCCAACTCGCTCAACCATCATCCCAACCGAGACCGCCCGACCGGCGCCTTGCATCTTCAGCTCGAGCAAGGTGAACCGCAAGAGCTGGAAGAGTGGCCGGAGGACGAGCACGTCAATGATATACTTATCATTACAGTCCCATCAAACCTGCATCCCGGAGATATCGATCATGGATCGATTTTGGTAGGCCGGATTTGAGGCCCATGCGGTGAAAATGACGCGGTAATCGGCCGTGCGAGTCTTGTCGTCGACGTTGTGATTGATTGTATCAGCCGACGTGGACCGGACGAATTTCAAGAAGCTCAGAGAGGGGATGCCAACTCGGGGTGATCGAGGGGGATGGGGCACAAGTCCATGCGAAAAATGTTTGATGGCTGGGAGAGATACAGGACGGCCTCATCTGGCAACCCCGCGCAATGGAGAGCTTGGAGCTCATGAGGCCGGCAGAGCACTCTTGAAAATATCCGAGCGCCTCATCGCCTTTCTGGAAGACAAAGTTACGGAATGCCATGATTTACTTGACGCGCGGACACCGAGAAGGTAACAAGGGCAGTACATCCCTAGTCAGCGAGTTCATCATCAAATTATCGGTATCGACGTAGGCGACGGTCGGCGGAAGGAGGCGTATCAGAGGGGGAATCTCCTGCAGCCAGTACTCCCCGCATGGAAAATAGACCAGTCTGGGAAAGATTAACAATGGCCGAGGACGGAGAGGAAACCGCATCATCAACATTCACGTCTATTATGACATGACACTGTCAATCGAATTCTAAAGCTTCGCACGCGACGTGCGCAGCGCAGGAAGATGTCCCAGTCAG